>WWET01010775.1:1730-18061 GCA_011038615.1 Limnodynastes dumerilii
ATTGCATCACAACATGTGTCATTGTCATAAATATAACCGTTTCTGTAGATTTAGCTGTCATCAGAGTACATCTTAGATGGAATTATCAGGAGGTGTAGATAAGTGTAGACACAGTATATGGTATCATCACCGCTCCTATGCATTACATCTATGGACCTTGTCAGGGAGCTATGACGAAGTCCATAGCGATGAAACACATCTGAAGTCCCTGTCTCTTAACAAACATGGAGTTTAGGATCCTGCAGCAATCTGATTTAGGACCTTCACTGTCACTGTGGCCAGAGCTCTGACCAAAGAGGCAGCAGAGCTCTGGATCTAACTCAATAATATTATTAATAATTTGTAATAAACTGTTCAATTCGTCATGGATAAGAACACAGGACCTGACTCACAGTTAAGAAGGATGATAATAACGAAAGGGTTCGCAATTATATGCATAACAAATCCCTTGACCTACCCTCATTCTTGTAGTTCTTAAGCAACATAAGAATGCCGAAGGCAGCCTTATTTTACTGTGCGTATGTTTGTTCTTAAGTAGCAAAAAAACGCACATTCTTAGCAAACTGAGTCCTGGCAGCCCTATTTGAATACCTATCCCCACCCACTTTTCTTATGTTTCTTCTTAAGTTGGGCTGGCATGCCCCTTCTTACTTATTTCATTATGAATGGCTCTGTGAATCGCTCAAAATGGCTTACCATTTTTAAAACCTATCTAGATTGCGTAAATAAAGGTACTATGCATGCACAGTTTAACCATGCTAAAAATATGCGCAGAAATAGCAGCATCTTCTTTACTGTGTATCAGGTCCACAGACAGTAATACCAAATAAGAATAGACAGGGGAAACAAACACTGCTGAAATATGTTATGTGGCAGGTAGTCCTGAGGGGAAGGAAATCAGAACACCAGTGCAGAGTCTAACCCCAGACCTGGTTTCACCAAAACCCCCAATGGTGAAGATGGACTTGGCCACAGGTAAAGGGCATTTCAAAGCTTCCTACACTAGTCAGCGTCAGAGGACTAATTAAGCAAAAATTCTACAATTTTACCCAGCATTATATTTTTGCAGACCACTCCTTCGAGTGCACTTTTAAAATTTGCACTTTTAAAATTTGCACCGATCCACTTCTTGAACTAAATCTAGATCACCAACAGATCGGCACTTCTACAACATGTTTGAGCCTCCCGCTCACACCTGACAGCAGCCCCAAACTAATACTGCCTGATATCATTACACCATGGTACCATGAGAAACTACTACCATTGCACATTTACTTTTAGAGACTTGTCTTATCACAGCTGCAGTAATCATCTTGTATCCACCATACAACTGCATATATAAGTTTTGGAATAGTAACAATTGGGAATTTTCAACATAGTTGCCAACCGCAAATTGCATTATAACTATATTTAATTAGCAATATAGTTGTCAATGATCAATTACCTCTATTAGCTGTATGTACTTGGATATTATCTTTCAATATTACCTTATTTGGGATATCAATGTTTAATCATTAGCTTGCAACATAGTCGCCAATTACATCCTGCTACTGTTTGGTTTCAAATATTTCATATCATAGAGCTGGATACAGACTTAAGTAAGTGCATGAAATTAGTTACTCCTGGGCTAAACCATGTTGATTGGAGGGGAGTAATATTTCATCTGTTGCAAACAGTATTAGAGTTGATAGGTGATATTTCCTAGCCCAAGTCTAAATAACAGTGTGATAGTAAAGCTGGTCAGTATCTGTGTGCATTAAGCAATTCAAAGGTATATCCCTGCATGCAAAGAATACAATTAACTTGACTCCCCCTGCAATCAACATGGTTTAATCCAGGAGTAACTAATTTCAAGCACTTACTTAAGTCTGGTTCCAGCCCATCATTCTTAATTAAAAGGATGGTGGGTAGGGAGCGCTGGTAAATATTAAAGCTGATGGCGTGTGGGTGGTCAGTGTTCTGTATGTGGTGGGTTTAATTTACAGATTTGTACTGATGTGTTCTATAGGTGGCGGGGATAATGTTCACAGTAGTGCCAATTGTATCCTGTGTGTGATTAAGTACAATCTCTACATTAAGTCTGTTGCTGGTATCCTGGTCCTTAAGTAATCTCCTTGCTGGGAGATCATGGGAGAGCAGAGACAGGACAAACGGATATGGTGTAATATTGCTGGGATATGCAGTGGAAGTAAGCAATGTAACTCGCCAGATCCCCGTCTTAAATGTAGGTGTGTCTCGGTCTCTGCTCTGTTCCTCGCAGTGTCCGTCACTGCTGTGGAGCCGTGGGTGCCGTCGGGTGTCCTCCGTCCCTTTTCTGTGCAGGTTCTGCCTCCTCTCTGGTTGAGTGGTTGCGGCTGATTCCTGGTCTCAGGTCTCCCATCCGTTACTCCGCTGGCTGGTGGTGTCTCGAGCATCACGTCCTGTGTTTCGCTTCCGGTGTTGAGGCTAGAGCAGTGTTCCCCATCCTCAGTCCTCAGGGACCACTAACAGTCCATATTTTCTAGGTTTCCTTAAATAATCACAAGTGATATAATGAGCAGCACCTGTGGAGCTTTTAAAATGTGACAGTTAGTAATGAACACACCTGTGCTCCAGCAGTGAGACCTGGAAAACATGCACTGTTAGTGGTCCCTGAGGACTGAGGTTGGGGAACACTGGGCTAGAGGGTCTCAAGCTGATGGTCCTCTGTCTCTGGCTGATGGTCCTCGGTCTCTGCAGGGTGTATGAGTGGGAGAGTGGAGGAAGGAATTCCCGACTGGGTTCCTTCTTTGTGAAGATTCCTCTCTCCCGCGCTGCCACTATGTTTGGTGGTTGCCTGGGTAACTGTTCCCACGCTGTCAGCAGGCAGCCCGCCTTCTGTGTGTGCAAGATATTAAAGCACTCGCAGTTGCTGATTCTCAGATTATATCACTTTATTAAAATACAAAGCTGGATAACAGATGTTTGGCCATTTTTAAGTATGAAGCATAGAGTGTGTGGGGGGGTCCTATATAGCTGAAGGAAATATTATTCTGCACAGGGATGATGGTGCCCTAAACTTTATTAAACATCTCAAAAAATGTATTGTCAATATAGCTTTTGGCATTTGCTCCACACCTCCTACCTTCAATTTAATTAAACCTGTACCACTAGTACATTAGTTGTTTTGGACTCTACCCCTGTCTGCCACCTTAGCTGTTGTAAATAGCGGGTGCCATTCTCTACCCAGCCATCAACCTCTAGTGCACTAATATAATATAAAAATGTAATATCTTGTCACCTAGCTATTGTTAATAGCAGGTGCCTTATTTTCAGCCATTTCTTTATTTTTTTTTTTTATCGTTTTATTTGAAGTTCAAACACAGTACAGAAGATAACAGTACACATCAGGTATTGGCAATACATTTTAACATGTCGACAGTATATATGTCCAATTGGTCTTGGGACATACAATGCAAGGAACTATTAGATTAACCGTTCTTGGTGATACCAGGAGGTAGATTGGAAGTACTTGGTTAGTATGTGCTTACTGCAGTCAGGTAGGCCAACAACATATGGCAACCATATATAAAAAAAATGTACTTGCCCTCTGTTCCTTGTTATAACTAACCTCAACCCAATCCATCTGGAATAAAAAGGCTAACCTAGAGGTGACCATAGTTAACGTGGGGGAATCAGGGCCGATCCATTGGGACAGGATAGCTTTCTTGGAAGTAGCCGCCACATATAGCAACAACCTCCGTTCTCCACCAGAGACACGACGTTGCATCTCTGGTGTATATATATTCCAAAAGGCCCATTCTCGTGTGATGGTAAAATCTAACCATAATATATCTTTAATATAATCTTGCACAAGTGACTAAAAGTCATGAACAATGGAACAGGACCACAAGCAATGTAGAAGATCCGCTTCTGGCCTATGGCATTTATAACAGTTGGTAGTTTGTGTGTAGCCTATAATGCACCTAAGGTTTGGGGTGAGATAAGCTCTTTGGAGTATTTTATACATAATTTCTTTGTATGAACTGGAGATTAATTGTTTATTAATATTGACATACGCCTTTAGGATATCTGCGAGGGTGAGATGTGGGAACGTTTCAACCCATTTGTGTAAACCTGCATTATCTGAAGCCAAGGGCAGAAGAGATCGGATATGGGAATATATTTGGGAGGTCGTGATCCTCTGCAAAACGGGTTGACATAGTATACCATCGAGATCTTTAACAAAGCTGGAAGGGGGGAGATAGCCTAAAATCCTCCGAACATAACTGGCCGCTTGAAAGGTGGTAGAGCAAGCCCCTGCTGGAAAATTTGGGTTGGTATGATAGTCATAGATTTGCCGAGTAATTGGTTGGCAAAAATGTAGAACCCTATAAGGGCCATTTGGTACCCAACGTTGAAAGATGGTAGAGCAAGCCCCTGCTGGAAAATTTGGGTTAGCAGGGAAGGTGAGAAAAAGTGATTGTTCCAAAGGGAGCTGCAGTTTCTTTCGGACACGCCACCACGCCCTACAAGTAGAGAACAGTAAAGGATTATCCTTCACTCGTTCCGGTAGACTATTAGGTTTAAGATGCAATAGAGTAGCGAGTTGAGTGTCTTGGCAAAAGGCTTGCTCTATATCTATGTTAGTGTACAAATTGTTGTTTCTAACCCAATCCATTGCGTATCTATAAAGCGCCGCCATATTATATTCTTGGGCACACGGGAAATTAATTTCCCCTAAATTTATAGGCTGTCGCAGTTTAAACAGGGAAGTACGTGGTCTTTTGCTAGCCAAAATAAATGTTCGGAAGATTTTATCCAAGAAATAACAATCCCTCCTAGACAGAAGACATGGAAGCATCTGTATGTAACAAAGAAGTTTTGGAAAATACACCATTTTTATTAAATGACATCTACCAAAAGGTGACAAAGGCACATGTTTCCATCTGCAAAGAGCTGTGGCTATACTTTGTATTATAACAGGAAAGTTTTCTTTATATAGTTGTGATGGATGAGATGGGATGTTTAACCCTAAATACTTGAGACAATTTTGGGTCCATCGAAAAGGGACTCGTGCACTCCATTTTTTGGTTTCAGCTGGGAAAAAAGCTAGAGCTTCAGTTTTATCGATATTGACCGTAAATCCAGATACAACTTTGAACTCCTCTAATTTGCATAACAAAAGTGGGACAGCAGTTGCAGTATTGTGCATGTATAATAGAAGATTGTCAGCAAATGCTGCTACCTTTATTTCCTTATCATGCACTTTGATTCCCTTCCACCCATCTAAGTTAACTAAATGTCTAATAAAAGAGTCCAGGGCAATATTAAAAAGTAGGGGTGAGAGGGGACATCCCTGTTTAGTGCCTCTTTCTAACACAAATTATTTATGGTTAAAAATGCTTCCGGAGTATCATAAATGGCTTGAAAGGCTCTTACAAAGGTGGGGCCAAAATACTGAAATTTAAAGATTCAAATTAAATGACTCCAAGATATGCGATCGAATGCCTTATCGGCATCAAGGCTTATGATAACATTGGATTTTTCTTTTGTTAGATGGGTATGGACCATGGCCGCTATTAGTTGTCGCACAATCTGTACAGAATGTCTTCCCCTGGTAAACCCCTTTTGGGCCGGATTCAATACATTTGGGGGATTTGCTGTAGACGTAAGGCTATTATCTTGGTAAATATTTTTCTGTCCTGATTCAACAAAGAAATAGGCCGATAGGACTGTAATTTTGTTAAATCGCGGTTAGGTTTGGGAAGTACAATTATTCGAGGAGTATTAATACCTAATGGGGGGGAATTACCTTCCATGATTGAGTTAAACAGGGCAACTAAATGAGGAGTTAAATGAGGTGCCAGCAACTTGTAATATTCAGCCGGAAGGCCGTCTGGACCTGACGTTTTATTACTTGGTAATGAGGAGATTAATTTCTTAACCTCCTGTTCAGAGATTGGAGCAGATAAGATAGAACTCTCCTCATCCGTAAGTCTACGTAATTTAGCATCACGCAAAAACTGCACCCCTTTTTGTAATTGATCTGGTTCAGCTGCATAAAGTTGCTTATAATACTGGAGAAACGCTGCTGATATTTTATCAGGCGAGGTAGTAACCTCACCATTTTCCAATTTTATGGAAATAATACGTTTAAATTTAGTTTGGTCCCTAATTAAGTTGGCTAACAGCCAACCCGGCTTGTTCCCCCAGCGATAAAACCTGTTTTTTTTAAAGTTATTTGCTATTTTTCTTTGGGGTGTCACCACCCAATCTCTGCGATTATCCTTATCACTCATCACTATCTGCCTACAAATACTGAGGCTCATCATAGTGTCATCTAACCTCTAGTGCTCATCAGACAGTATTTTTGTATTGTTTAACAGATATAACTGCAGTGTACATAGCGGGCAACATCAACATAGTAGCAGATCAATTAAGTTTCCAGGAGAGTGGGAACTCAATCAGACCACATTCAATATGATATCGTACAAGTGGGATTGGCCAGAAGTGGACATCATGGCAACAGCAAACAGGAAAGTGAAAACATTTTATTCAAGATTCCGAGAGAGAGAGTCAGCAGCAGCAGGCGCCTTGTCAATATATTGTTGATTCCATCTCGGTTATGTGTTTCCACCCATCCCCATGATACAGCGGGTTCTAAACAAAATCAAGAACAGTCAGGTACACTGCATAGTAATGCATTTTGGCCAAGAAGAGCTTGGTTCCCGCAGGTTCTCAAGCTAGCCGCAGAAGGGCCATGGCATCTGCATCCATTCCTGGGAATTCTACTCCAGGGACCAGTAAAATATCCAGCCCCAGAAACTTTAAAATTGACGGCATGGCTGCTGAAATCGCCAGCCTCCAAAAACAGGGTTTTTCTTCAAAGGTAGTACAAACCCTACTTAAGGCTAGAAAACCTGTAACGTCAAGAATATACAACAGAGTGTGAAATATCTATCAGGCAGGGTGTGCAGACAATAATTATGAGACTTTACCAGTTTCAATCAGTAAAATTCTTGAATTTCTACAGAATGGATTCGACAAAGGACTGGCAGTAAGTACCATCAAGGTACATATTTCAGCTCTTAGTGCAGTGTTAGACCTGGAATTAGCCAACAACAAATATGTAAGGCAGTTTGTTCAGGCGATTATGAGAATTAGGCCTTTAAGACGTCAACCTGTTCCTATATGGGATCTCAATATAGTGCTTAACGCATTGACAGAACATCCTTTTGAGCCCATGGAAGACATTTCCCTTAAACTTCTGTCTTGGAAAACAGCGTTTTTGGTAGCTATAACATCTGCGAGGAGAGTGTCAGAAATCCAGGCATTCTGTTCTGATGAACCATATACATCCTTTCATCTAAATAGGGTGTTTTAAGAACCAATCCTCCCTTACTGCCCAAGGTAGTTTCTAAACTTCACTTAAACCAGGAAGTAGTTCTCCCTTCATTATGTGCTAATCCAGTGGCAGAAAAGGAAAAACTCTTTCACAACCTAGATTTAGTTAGAGCATTAAAAATCTATTTAGATAGGACTAGGCAGGTTAGAAAGATCAATAGACTTTTTGTTGTACCAGAGGGAAAGAATAAAGGTCTACCAGCAGCTAAATCTACTATTGCTTGATGGATCAAGTTGTGTATTCAACTACCATACTCAGTTAAAAATTTGGACATACCAGAAGGTATAAAAGCCCATTCTAGGACTCCCGGCGGGCGGCGCATCACGGTGGCCGCGTTTTACTTGAGCTTTCTGCACCATAGCCCAAACTCTGCTCTAAAATACCCTAAATTTGATTTCAATCGGCTAAGAAACAATCGAAGGGAGAGTGGAACGAGAGGGCATTGTTTGCTGCAGTTGGTGAAGGTGTAGAAGGAAATCCTAATCCCCGGAGTCTGCCTCCATGGTGTGAGGCCCTGAGGCGAGGTGCAGCTTCTGATACTCTGACAACTGCCGAGGCGAACCCCGGATACACGGAGCCCGCCGAGTGGAAATTGCGACCTGGTCACCCTGTAAGAAGGAACACATCCCTGGCAGTAGGAAATGGAGAGGTGCCGACGGTCATACAGTGGTGGGGAGTGGCGGGGCATCCTGGCGCGGAACTTTCCCGCCACGTGTGATGGCCATTTTCTAGACCCCGCTTGATATTCTGACACCAAGACCTGCCTGAAGTGGTGAAAGGGGCTTGGAGCACAGAAAGCAAAGCCGCCATATTGGAGACCGCGACCGACAGCCCCACATATATATATCCCTCAACAAAAAGAGTGGATAACTGTACCATTCTAGGTCACCCAGCGTCTGACAGGCGACGAGGAGAAAAACGGTGTTACAGGAGCGGTGGAGGAGTGCAGTGGCTGGTGATCGGGAGAGGAGAGCGAGCTGAGGGAGATCGGTGGCAGACGAGGGAACGTGGACGGAGTGAGCGGCTGTGCCAGGGTCACCTTTGGAACATTCGTGAGTGCTTTACTGCTGCAGAGGACCAGTGAGCTGCGGCTGTGTAGGAGAGGAGAGGGTGCGAACGTCAGCTTAGGCTGGAGCTGACTTTTCTTATTAGAGGCCTGCAAGCAGTGAGTTGCTGTAGGTGACGACACTCTCATATTATATCGGTCTTTTGGAGAGTGGGACTCGCAATTGACCCTGGTGAAGCATAATAACTGTGTTCCTGATCATTGGTGGTACTAACTATCCCCCCACAGTGTCTCTAGTCGACTGTGCTCCCCGAGGCCTCTGCCTCCCCTGGTGAATAACTGGGTAACCTCTTGTGACTTGGTTATAGTCTACATAGAGGATCCCCCTACAAGTTGATGCTGGCACTGCTGAATGCTTAAGAAATTTCTTACTTGAGAGGAGATTATACCTGCATATTGTTGAGACTTGTGCCTGTTGCTCCTGTGGTAACATTAATGTGAATATATTGGTGGCCATTGCTGATAAGATACAGTGTTACCTTAGATAGTCTCAAACATTGCTGATACCTGTTCCAATTATTGTAAGATACCAGGTTTAACCCTCTTTCTGGATCCTGCGTGGCCCCCGAGGGATCCCATTTCACTCCTCTTTTATTTTATTTTGATTTGGTGACTTTTCCTCCTTATTCTTCTTTTTTATGTTAATTCTTTGATTCTCTATAACTGTGAAATAGAGATACGACATGTCCTAAAGATATCGTGAGCAAGGTGTAGTGGCCCTGGTATAGTGTTGTATGGATTAGTGTATCCTGATTTAAAACCGGTGTACAAACTAAAAAAAAAAAAAAATACAATCTGGAGGGTACTCTAAGGGAATTGTTTCCTGGGTGTTGTGCCGTAGGGCATGGACAGATTTCTGGACAGACCAGGCTCTTCCAGATCTTCCACTCCAGCCAAAATGGGAAAACACAGAGCAAATTCTGCTAAATCCACATCCTCTTCACCCCCTTCTCCGGATCCTTCAGACGCTACATTGTCTGAAACAACCCCTTCACCTAGTGTCTCTGAAACTGCTAAGGAAATTTCTAATATTCTTATGCCTCTTATTGACAAACGATTTGAGGACCTACAAACCAGGCTAGATACAACTTTAGCCAAAATTGATTCTAATACTTCCCGAGTTACGGAAGTTGAGCAGAGAACTAGTGATGTGGAGGATATAGTAAACACCCTACAACAACGAATAGCTGCTCAAGATAATACGATTCAGACTTTTGCGGACAAACTGGAGGATCTGGAGAATAGGAACAGACGTAACAACTTAAGGTTTATAGGTATACCGGAGACAATAAAGGGTTTACAATTAGTAGAGTTTTACGGTCCTAATACCCCAGCAGTTGAATGACCCTGGCATAGTGGGGACACCGCAAATAGAAAGAATACACCGCATAGGTCCAGATAGAGGAGATAACGGAAACAGACCTAGGCCGGTAATCGCACGGTTTTTAGATTATAGAACCAAAGAGTCCTTTCTCCAAGCTTACCGCAAAGTTAGATGGTGAATGGCCAGAGAGTCCTGATATTTCAGGACTTCTCGGCATCTGTCTCAAACAAGCGGAGAGAGTTCTCCGAAGTCTGCAAATTTCTGATAGACTCAAACAAAAGATTTGCCTAATGTACCCTGCCCGCCTTAGAGTAACTGATGGTGAGGAGACCCTATTCTTCACGGACCCTAAGAAAGCAAAGGACCATTTCTTACATAATTGTGCGGCCCCCAATGCTGCTAATTGAAACTAAATAACTATTATCCATAAAATAGATCCACATGCTTAGGATTGTATGCGGTTAATACAACACTATGTTATTAAAACAGATTGATATAACTTTATAATAGGCCACTCTGTGCCTTGCTCAGATTACATGGAAAGTTCTCTTTTTCCATGATCTTCACTATGCAATTTTATTATTGGAATATATCCAGAAAGACTGGGTGTCTGTGCCCAGCCTATTTTGGAAATTCAAGAGAAGACTTCACAGACCATGGTGAAGCTTCTCTTTCTTTGTTCTTTCTAAAGTTAACAAAAAAATTCACACTGCATGTTAAAGATTGTCTTACCTGCTTTCTGTTTCTTCACATTTTACTCAGGAATGTCAAAGTACCCTGCTATTTTCTGGTAGTAATCCGGATGAAGCCGGTAGACCTTGAAGTATTCGCCTGACTGGAAGGAGTATAGCATTGCCCGAGATGGATCGTTGTCCCCACGAGGGAGTAGGTCATAATGCCGCGTCCTGACTGCCTTAACTCTGTCCCCACACCGCCTGTACCCTCACACTTTCACATAGTTTCCTGGAATGTTGGTGGCCTGAATACCCCGGTCAAGAGACAAAAAGTATTATCCCACTTAAAAAAAACACGCCCTGATATAGCATTCCTACAGGAAATCCATTGGCAAGAGGGTAGAGATAATGTTTTACGAGCCCCATGGGTAGCAGAATGTGTGTCTGCACAATACCGAAATAAAACACGAGGAGTTGCAATACTGTTGGGTAACAATTTACAGTATAAGATACTCGGATCTTACAAAGATCCCAATGGGAGAATACTGATAGTGGATATTGAAATTTGGAACTCCAAATATACCTTGGTAAATATCTATGGCCCAAACAATCAACCACATGACTTTTATGCTTACTTATCTCTGATTTTAGCTCAAAGAACTAATTTCCCTATAATTATGGGAGGGGATTTTAACATAGTCATGGACCCTGGGCTTGATAGGACCCCCTCCGCTACGGGTGGTTACAATAGTACATGGAGACACCTGCACCAAATGTCCCTGCAATATCAATTGTCTGATCCATGGAGAGTTTAAAACCCAACGGACAGAGCACACACGTACCAGTCATCAGTACACTGGTCAATGTCGCGCATAGATTACTTTTTAATTTCTGAAGGAATCCTGACTAATGTCCAGGATGGCTGGATTGCGGACATTATTATATCGGATCACGCCCCAATACATATAAAGATATGTGTCCCCATGGGTCCGTCCTCTGACCGTTTTTGGCGTTTCCCAAACTACTTGTATCGCTCAGAAGAGTTATATATCCTCGTTATGGAATCAATTTCTTGACGACAACAATGAACATTGGGACGATCCCATTTTATTTTGGGAGACATCAAGGGCCTGATTCAGAGATGCGATTTCCACGGCACTTAGGTGCGTATATTTAAGATCCTAGAAAATTCGCAAAACTGCGCATGCGTAGTAATAGTGCAACGCCGTTTACGTAGCGGTTAGGAGCGTAAGTTCGCTAAGAGCGTAGCTTTGAATCGCACGCAAGCACTTAAGATTTTAAGTGCTGCGAATCTTTAAGATCTTAAGGATTTGCATGGAAATGGGTGGGGGGAGGCAGGGAAATGAGAGAAAGTGGGCGAGGACTGACACTTAGGATCTTAAATGAACGCTCCCACGTCACTTAAGATCCCAAATGACAGCGTATAGTTAAGGCAAGTCAATGGTGGTCTAAGTTTAAGATCCACCGCTGTTTGCAAGGGGAGTGTCTGTTTATGCAGTGGGCTGGAACCTGCTAAGATCTTAGCAAAGGTGCGTATATTTGCGATCTTTTCGCAATCGCATCTCTGAATCAGCCCCCAAAGGCGGTCATGCGGGGTCATATTATTTCGTATGTGGGTCAGCAACGTAGATTGAGAAACCGGCAATATAATGATCTTCTAAAATCAATGCAAGCATCCTTTCAAGTGTATTCAGATACCCTCACGGAACAGACGCTAAGGGCTTACCGTCAGTCCAAACAATTGCTTGATAATTTTCTCACAGCACAGGCACAACAAAAAAATCGATTTTAATAACAATAAATATTACCGGTGGGGTAATAAAGCGGGCAGGTTGCTTGCCACTATGTCCAAACCATGGCGTAAACGCACCTCGATACCCGCAATCCGGGATTTAAACACAAGTCACGTACACATTCGGACACAAGATATTTTAAAACAATTCCAGGCCTACTATAAGCGATTATATGAACCTATTCCATTTAGTCCTGGGCACCACCAGCAAATGTTAGAGGAAGCTAACCTTCCCTGTCTGACATTGGCCCAACAAAACATACTAAACGATGAGATCACAATGGAAGAATTAAATACTGCCATAAAGGAATTAAAATTAAATACAGCTCCAGGACCTGATGGCCTAACTGGGGAATATTACAAGGCCCTTCAAACACGCTTATCTCCTCTGTTGCTGGAGGTGTTCAGGACTATACATAATTTGAATCCACCGTACCCATCATTTAATAAGGCATTTACCACTCTAATTTTAAAACCGCAAAAAGACCCTCTACAGGTAGACTCTTATAGACCAATAACTTTACTTAATTTAGATTTCAAATTGCTATCAAAAATGTTTGCATCCAGATTATCCCTGACCTCTTAACACCCCACCAAACGGGTTTTGTGCATGGAAGACACTCAGTTAAGGCTATCCGAACGGCTATAGCGGCAGTAGCAGCTTCGGCCCGTGAGTCTGACTCCCAAAATATTTTATTGAGTTTAGATACTCAAAAAGCCTTTGATACTGTGGCGTGGCCACATTTACTGGGAGTTCTACGACATAGGGATTTTGAAGCTCCTTTTATTAACCTGATAAAATTCATGTACAACACTCCAACAACACAATTGCTGCTGAATGGAATGCGAGGCGAGGAAATAGTAATGGAGAGGGGGACCCGACAAGGCTGCCCCTTATCCCCACTGCTGTTTAACCTCTCACTAGAACCGTTATTGCGTATTCTGGAAAAGTGGACTTCATTCAAAGGAATAAAAGTAGGTGCAGCAGAGATCAAGATATCGGCATTTGCCGATGATGTACTACTGTATTTAGCTAACCCCCAGGCAGTTTTAAGAGAGCTTTTGATCAGGATAGAAGACTTTGGTAAGCTTTCTGGCTTTCAAATTAATATGTCCAAATCAATTGCATTATCACTCCATAATTCTATTAGACAGCCTTTATGGAGTTACGATATACCTATACAATGGACAGGGGAGTCTTTCGAATACCTGGGCATCCATATAACAAAGTCATTACATAAATTGTACAATAGTAATTATGAGCCGGCCATTAGTCAAATGATTGGATATTTTAAGAGATGGAAAAACCTTCCTTTATCTTACTTAGGGAGAATAAATTTAATAAAGATGATTACATTTCCACGTTTTCTTTATCTCCTACAATCCCTTCCATTTTTGTTATCGCATAAAGAAATAAGAGATATTAACAAACATTTTCGTACTTTTATATGGCAGGGTGGTAGAGCGCGAATAGGGCTAAATAAATTGCAGCAACCAGTGTCTAATGGAGGTACAAATCTACCTAACATAACAACATATAATCAAGCAGCCGTATTGCATCACTTGAGGGACTGGCTCCACTCTCAGGATACCTACACTAATTGTTTGATTGACGGAGGTTTTTGGACGGAATGAGCTTAGTCTCGTTTCTACACCAGCATGACCAAGAAATCCCAGTACATATTCGCGATAACCCACTACTATGGCACACTCGTAAACTTTGGCATATTTTACGACATAAATTTTCACTTAATTCACATAATTCACTTCTTCCTACCTTTTCTCTCAAATCCGGCTTTTCAGGACGGGGCGGCGGCCTACCCCTTCGTGGGATGGGCAAAAAAAGGACTGACTAAGGTCGGTCAATTGACAAATGGGGGTACCAAAAAACCGCTAACTTTTTATCAAGCAATCGAGGGATTTCATTTTTTGGCTGATTATCACCTAGCATATCATCAGGCTCAGCATTATGTGTCCAGTATCACTAGAATATTATCGGATAATGACTGGCACAATTAATTTGACAAATTGTTACATAAATCACCCCCAGTTGCCAAAGCTATAACGATCCATTACAGGTACTTGCGAGATTCAATGGACCATACCAATGTTGAGTCAGGAATGAAGAAATGGCAAAAATATTTCCCACGGTTAACTTGTGATAATATACTTAAAGCGCATAATAAAGCCTATGCCACAATGACATCCACTAGATACAGGGAAATGTTCCTCAATATATTGCATAGAGGTTACATGTCTCCGAAAAGGCTATATCAAGCTGGCATTTTGGACACACCAGCTTGCCCTAAATGTGGAATGGATGAGGCTGACCAATTTCATTGCTTATGGCAATGCCCCTTGCTTCGTAGATTTTGGCTGAAAATTAGAAAATATACGGAACAAAATTTAATCAATCATTTACCCCTTTCTGCAGAGTGGGCGATATTTGGTGTTTTGCCTGAAAGGCAACAGATATCAAAGGGAGGCAGGCGGCTCACACAATATATAAGTGCAGCTGCCAGAAAATCAATGTTACAGTATTGGATAAAAAAGGAGCCTCCTCCGTTTCAATTGTTTAAAGAAAAATTATACTTTTTGTTCAGAATGGATTATCTGGAGACCCTACTGTCTAAAGAAAAAAGTGTTGAAAAATTCTTTGATTGTTGGGAATCATACATTGTCACCCTACCAGGGTCGGTCAAAATAAATATCCATAATACATTGAAACATACCACATGGCACGAAATGCGCAATATGATGCAAGATCCCCCGATAGATCTCCCATAGTTTAGAGACGGACAACCTTTACCAATAGTGTTCTTCTGTTAGAATCATCCGGGTCGCCCCTTCCTTTCTCATGAAGACTTTTTTTTTTTTTCTTGACTTAAATGGGCATTACTGTCATTGTATTGTTTAATATAGAATATCTTGTACAAAATATGACAGGATGGTTGATCTCACCTTGCAATTGATGTTTCTAGGTTTGTCATAAATGCAATAGCAGAGTCTGTATGATATCCCTTAAATATCATTGTTTGTATTTTTGGACACTATAAGCATAATTGTCTCTGTTTGAAATGTGATTGTATTTTTCTAATGCAGTGTGAAAATAAAAAAACAAAAATTTAAAAAATAAAAGCCCATTCTACTAGGGCCATGGCCATGTCCTGGGCGCAAAAGGAGTCAGCTTCATGCAAAGAACTCTGTGACGCAGCAGGGTGGTCCTCAATTCATACGTTCACAAAGCACTATAAAATTGATTTATTTGCTTTGGCCGAAGCAAAATTTGGTAGAAAGGTGCTTAGTGCTGTAATATAGTTTTTTCCCCATCCCTTAATGTATTTGGCTTGGGTATATCCCAAGGTCTATGCTGCCATCAGGTGATCAGGAAAAGGTACAATTATACCTGATAATTTAATTTCCTGGAGTCCTGATGGCAGAATAGCTAGATTCCCACCCTAACTTTAGTTTTATAGTCTGGATCACGTTTGGTTTGGTGTATGTTATTGTTCCAGCTTTATTATAGCTGGAACAAGTGAGAAGACACCACAGAGAGGAGGAGGGGCCTATTTATGCATCCGGGGGTGTCTTTCTTTTTTCCTGTGCTGGCTCACGCCCAGAGGATATAACCCAAGGTCTATGCTATCTATCTATGTTCTATCTATCTATCTATCTATCTATCTATCTATCTATCTATCTAGGCAAGCACAAGCGCGCAATCTGGCCCTGGATTTAGGTGCAGTATCCTCCGTTAACGGGCCCATGCCAGTAATATAACTATTACTGGCTTTGGGCCACCGTTCCCAGTAATGCACTGGGTGACGTCATGACGTCACGCCAGTGCCGCACACGCCCGCCTCCCGCACTGAATTTAAGTAAGCCTGAGCCCTGCATTTCTTAGAGAAGAGCACAGGGCTCAGTGTGAGAGGGATCGTAGCAGTAGCTCAGGTAGAAGACTGAAACGGAGGCTCGGTGCAAAAATACCAGGTAAGCAGTTATTTTTTTTGTTTTGTTTTGTTTTTTTCATTAGATGCCAGTGCTGGGCAGAAATTTATTTATATGACAGTAGGGTTTTTCTGTGTGTGTAT
>WWET01010780.1:2947-18032 GCA_011038615.1 Limnodynastes dumerilii
AGGGGTCAGTGGGTTGCTAGCTCTGGGGTCAGGGATGGAGTGAAGGTGAGAGATTCAGGGGGCAGTGGATTGCTAGCTCTGGGGTCGGGGATGGAATGAAGGTGTGAGATGACGCATGAAGGTGACTGGTGATGTGGGACAGAAACGTTTCGGATGTTTTAAGGACACGGATCTTGTTCTAGAGTCACAGAAATACTTCTCAGACAATCTACATAGAATATAATGTATAGAATATAATGAATAGAATATAATGTATAGAATATTCTGTGTACTTCCGAGACGACCCCCCACGTGATAACATTTGTGTCCCCAGAATGAACGGACAGATCTGCGCAGGAATAAAACGCACGCCATTTCTACGCCAGACCAGGGCGACGTCCCAATGTACAGCGTGTTCATCTCTCTGCCCCAAGGACAGATTTCTCTAATCTCATTCCCTAAACAGAGAGATGGGATGAAGGCCAGATACGGGATGAAGGTCGGGCGTGATGAATGGCTCCGAGCGGCGTGCCCTGCGTGTGCGCCAGTAACGTATTATTTATATTGTGTGTCTGGCTGGTCGTCAGAGAGACAGCAAAACACAACTCACTTACTATCTATTTATACAGGTCCTTCGTATTCACAGGAATCATTATCACACATCAGTCCCTGTCCCACTGAGCTAACAATCTACACGGAAAAATGACACAAATTTACAATCATTATAACAAGACCGGGTGGTCACAGACAGACTCCTCCCGGGCGCTAAAACCCGGCGGAGGCTTGCGGCACCCCCCTATAACACCCGTCTTGCCTGGCCTGCCTCCCGTAATGGCACAGGAAGGGTTAAGTTGTACAGTATGGCTGCGCAAATCCCTTCCGTGTAATTCAGTATTCGCACAATAGGGTTTCTGCGCAGAATACTTCAGGAAGGGTCCTGGGACCGCCATCCACACGGAGGAGAGCAGGGGGAGTGGCCTACTCTCCTGAGTGCGGGATGTTTGATACAAAATCCATACGTTAAGCTCCGCAACAGAGGCTAAGGTATGGATTCAACCCTCAATGACAGTGACAACAATAATAATAATGATGATGACAATAATAATAATAATAATAATAATGATGACGATGATGATAATATTAATAATGACGATGATAATAATAATAATAATAATAATAATAATAATAATAATAATAATAATGATGATGATGACAATAATAACGATAATAATAATAATAATGATGATGATAATAATAATAACGATGATAATAATAATAATGATGATGATGATGATGATGATGATAATGATAATAATAATAACGATATGGGATGAAGGCCAGATACGGGATGAAGGTCGGGCGTGATGAATGGCTCCGAGCGGCGTGCCCTGCGTGTGCGCCAGTAACGTATTATTTATATTGTGTGTCTGGCTGGTCGTCAGAGAGACAGCAAAACACAACTCACTTACTATCTATTTATACAGGTCCTTCGTATTCACAGGAATCATTATCACACATCAGTCCCTGTCCCACTGAGCTAACAATCTACACGGAAAAATGACACAAATTTACAATCATTATAACAAGACCGGGTGGTCACAGACAGACTCCTCCCGGGCGCTAAAACCCGGCGGAGGCTTGCGGCACCCCCCTATAACACCCGTCTTGCCTGGCCTGCCTCCCGTAATGGCACAGGAAGGGTTAAGTTGTACAGTATGGCTGCGCAAATCCCTTCCGTGTAATTCAGTATTCGCACAATAGGGTTTCTGCGCAGAATACTTCAGGAAGGGTCCTGGGACCGCCATCCACACGGAGGAGAGCAGGGGGAGTGGCCTACTCTCCTGAGTGCGGGATGTTTGATACAAAATCCATACGTTAAGCTCCGCAACAGAGGCTAAGGTATGGATTCAACCCTCAATGACAGTGACAACAATAATAATAATGATGATGACAATAATAATAATAATAATAATAATGATGACGATGATGATAATATTAATAATGACGATGATAATAATAATAATAATAATAATAATAATAATAATAATAATAATAATGATGATGATGACAATAATAACGATAATAATAATAATAATAATAATAATAATAATAATAATAATAATAATAATAATAATAATAATAATAATAATAATAATAATAATAATAATAATAATAATAATAATAATAATAATAATAATAATAATAATAATAATAATAATAATAATAATAATAATAATAATAATAATAATAATAATAATAATAATAATAATAATAATAATAATAATAATAATAATAATAATAATAATAATAATAATAATAATAATAATAATAATAATAATGATGCCGACGATGATAATAATAATAATGATGATAAAGATAATGATGATGATGATAATAATAGAAATAATGATGATGATAATAATGATAAAGATAATAATAATGATAAAGATAATAATAATGACGACAACGATAATAATAATAATAATAATAATAATGATGATGATGATCACGATGATAATAATGATGATATTGATATTAATGATGATGATAATAATGATAATAATAACGATAATGATGATAATAATGATAATAATAATGATATTGATAATGTTAATGATGATGATAATAATGATAATGATAATAATGATAATATTAATGATGATGATAATGATAATAATGATAATAGTAACGATGATGATGATAATAATGATAATAATGATATTGATATTAATGATGATGATAATAATGATAATGATAATAATGATAATATTAATGATGATGATAATGATAATAATGATAATATTAATGATGATGATAATAATGATAATGATAATAATAATGATGATGATGATGATAATAATAATAACGATGATGATGACCCGCTGTCATGGTTACAGAGCATTATATGTTATATTATTGTATATGTATTAGTGGGAAGCTCTGCCCATTGAGACGCAGTCCCCTTTCCTTTATACCCCCTTTGCAGGTAGCAGAGTGTGTGACGGCCCCCTGCTCGTATAGCCGGGGACTCCGAGGAATCTGCCAGGACGTGTCATCACACACCTGCCGCACTGGGATCAGTATAAATAGCCCCAGCACAGGGGAGCAGATCATATAACTGCCCCCTGCCACCTGTGCATTATTACCGACCCTTACCCAGAAAACCGGCTCAATGCCCAACGTCCGGGAACAGAGAGAACCATAACAGACGCTCGAGAAAGACCAGAGAATCAACATACATACACATACATACATATATATATCTCTATATACACACACACATCTAACCCTGGCATCATGTGACATGGGGGCATGGCTCATATGTATAAACACTGGCATTATGTGATGTGGGGCATGGCTTATATGTATGAACACTGGCATCATGTGATGTGGGGGCGTGGCTTATATATGAACACTGGCATTATGTGATGTGGGGGTGTGGCTTATATGTATAAACACTGGCATCATGTGATGTGGGGGTGTGGCTTATATGTATAAACACAACACTGGTATCATGTGGGGGTGTGGCATATATGTATAAACACTGGCATCATGTGACATGGGGGTGTGGCTCATATGTATAAACACTGGCATTATGTGATGTGGGGCATGGCTTATATGTATGAACACTGGCATCATGTGATGTGGGGGCATGGCTTACATGTATAAACACTGGCATCATGTGATGTGGGGGCGTGGCTTATATATGAACACTGGCATTATGTGATGTGGGGGTGTGGCTTATATGTATAAACACTGGCATCATGTGATGTGGAGGTGTGGCTTATATGTATAAACACTGGCATTATGTGATGTGGAGGTGTGGCTTATATGTATAAACACTGGCATCATGTGATGTGGGGGCATGGCTTATATGTATAAACACTGGCATCATGTGATGTGGGGGTGTGGCTTATATGTATAAACACTGGCATCATGTGATGTGGAGGTGTGGCTTATATGTATAAACACTGGCATCATGTGATGTGGGGCGTGGCTTATATATATACCCCGGAATGTCCCTCAGAACGTGGCTTGCTGACCCTCTGCGCGGCGCTGGCTCTGGACGCTCCGGCCTGTATCCGTGCTGTTCTGACGCCCGGCGTCCATGTCCCCGGATTCCTGAGGAGGAATTTCCTCTATAAAGAGAATAACAGCGGAGAATAACAATGCGGCGCGGAGACGCCTTTCCTGCCCCCCAGAACCCCATCAATCACCGGCAGAGTAACAGACAGTGTCAGAGTCACAGCTGTGTGACATGTATACACCGACACAATCATTTATTATATCCCCGTGTATAGAGATATATAATACACAGGGACTACACAACAGCGGTGCCCGGGGGGTATAGAGCCTAATACCAGCGGAGGCCGGATCCGCCAGGGGGTATAGAGGCTAATACCAGGGGAGGCCGGATCCTCCAGGGGGTATAGAGGCTAATACCAGGGAAGGCCGAATCCTTCAGGGGGTATAGAGGCTTATACCAGGGGAGGCCAGATCCTCCAGGGGGTATAGAGGCTTATACCAGGGGAGGCCGGATCCTCCAGGGGGTATAGAGGCCAATACCAGGGGAGGCCGGATCCTCCAGGGGGGATAGAGGCTAATACCAGGGGAGGCCGGATCCTCCAGGGGGTATAGAGGCTAATACCAGGGGAGGCCGGATCCTCCAGGGGGTATAGAGGCTAATACCAGGGGAGGCCGGATCCTCCAGGGGGTATAGAGGCTAATACCAGGGGAGGCCGGATCCTCCAGGGGGTATAGAGGCTAATACCAGGGGAGGCCGGATCCTCCAGGGGGTATAGAGGCTAATACCAGCGGATCCTCCAGTGGGTATAGAGGCTAATACCAGGGGAGGCCGGATCCGCCAGGGGGTATAGAGGCTAATACCAGGGGAGGCCGGATCCGCCAGGGGGTATAGAGGCTGAATCCAGGGGAGTCTTGCGTTACCCCGTATAACGCCCGGCAGGTCTCCCGTAGTGGCGGAGAAAGGGTTACGCTCCCGGGAACCATCACTCTGGCTCTGTATACATAGCTGAGAGCAGGTGTGAGCGGGGAGCAGACGCCAGTGTTTATAATGATTAATCCCGCGATGTGTCACCAGTCCCGGTCCCGCTTCCATGTACGGGCATCAGAAGAGATGCCGGAGATCCGTGTAAAGGCCCCCGCCGCAGGGAGTCAGCGCAATGTATTACACCGGTGTCTGATCAGATACTCAGACATTACACAATGAGCGCCGCTATAATCAGACATTACACAATGAGCGCCGCTATACTCAGACATCACACAATGAGCGCCGCTATAATCAGACATCACACAATGAGCGCCGCTATAATCAGACATCACACAATGAGCGCCGCTATAATCAGACATCACACAATGAGCGCCGCTATAATCAGACATCACACAATGAGCGCCGCTATAATCAGACATCACACAATGAGCGCCGCTATAATCAGACATCACACAATGAGCGCCGCTATAATCAGACATCACACAATGAGCGCCGCTATAATCAGACATTACACAATGAGCGCCGCTATAATCAGACATCACACAATGATCGCCGCTATAATCAGACATTACACAATGAGCGCCGCTATAATCAGACATCACACAATGATCGCCGCTATAATCAGACATTACACAATGAGCGCCGCTATAATCAGACATCACACAATGATCGCCGCTATAATCAGACATTACACAATGAGCGCCGCTATAATCAGACATCACACAATGAGCGCCGCTATAATCAGACATCACACAATGAGCGCCGCTATAATCAGACATCACACAATGAGCGCCGCTATAATCAGACATCACACAATGAGCGCCGCTATAATCAGACATCACACAATGAGCGCCGCTATAATCAGACATCACACAATGAGCGCCGCTATAATCAGACATCACACAATGAGCGCCGCTATAATCAGACATCACACAATGAGCGCCGCTATAATCAGACATTACACAATGAGCGCCGCTATAATCAGACATCACACAATGAGCGCCGCTATAATCAGACATCACACAATGAGCGCCGCTATAATCAGACATCACACAATGAGCGCCGCTATAATCAGACATCACACAATGAGCGCCGCTATAATCAGACATCACACAATGAGCGCCGCTATAATCAGACATCACACAATGAGCGCCGCTATAATCAGACATCACACAATGAGCGCCGCTATAATCAGACATCACACAATGAGCGCCGCTATAATCAGACATTACACAATGAGCGCCGCTATAATCAGACATCACACAATGAGCGCCGCTATAATCAGACATCACACAATGAGCGCCGCTATAATCAGACATCACACAATGAGCGCCGCTATAATCAGACATCACACAATGAGCGCCGCTATAATCAGACATCACACAATGAGCGCCGCTATAATCAGACATCACACAATGAGCGCCGCTATAATCAGACATCACACAATGAGCGCCGCTATAATCAGACATCACACAATGAGCGCCGCTATAATCAGACATTACACAATGAGCGCCGCTATAATCAGACATCACACAATGAGCGCCGCTATAATCAGACATCACACAATGAGCGCCGCTATAATCAGACATCACACAATGAGCGCCGCTATAATCAGACATCACACAATGAGCGCCGCTATAATCAGACATCACACAATGAGCGCCGCTATAATCAGACATCACACAATGAGCGCCGCTATAATCAGACATCACACAATGAGCGCCGCTATAATCAGACATCACACAATGAGCGCCGCTATAATCAGACATTACACAATGAGCGCCGCTATAATCAGACATCACACAATGAGCGCCGCTATAATCAGACATCACACAATGAGCGCCGCTATAATCAGACATCACACAATGAGCGCCGCTATAATCAGACATCACACAATGAGCGCCGCTATAATCAGACATCACACAATGAGCGCCGCTATAATCAGACATCACACAATGAGCGCCGCTATAATCAGACATCACACAATGAGCGCCGCTATAATCAGACATCACACAATGAGCGCCGCTATAATCAGACATTACACAATGAGCGCCGCTATAATCAGACATCACACAATGAGCGCCGCTATAATCAGACATCACACAATGAGCGCCGCTATAATCAGACATCACACAATGAGCGCCGCTATAATCAGACATCACACAATGAGCGCCGCTATAATCAGACATCACACAATGAGCGCCGCTATAATCAGACATCACACAATGAGCGCCGCTATAATCAGACATCACACAATGAGCGCCGCTATAATCAGACATCACACAATGAGCGCCGCTATAATCAGACATTACACAATGAGCGCCGCTATAATCAGACATCACACAATGAGCGCCGCTATAATCAGACATCACACAATGAGCGCCGCTATAATCAGACATCACACAATGAGCGCCGCTATAATCAGACATCACACAATGAGCGCCGCTATAATCAGACATCACACAATGAGCGCCGCTATAATCAGACATCACACAATGAGCGCCGCTATAATCAGACATCACACAATGAGCGCCGCTATAATCAGACATCACACAATGAGCGCCGCTATAATCAGACATTACACAATGAGCGCCGCTATAATCAGACATCACACAATGAGCGCCGCTATAATCAGACATCACACAATGAGCGCCGCTATAATCAGACATCACACAATGAGCGCCGCTATAATCAGACATCACACAATGAGCGCCGCTATAATCAGACATCACACAATGAGCGCCGCTATAATCAGACATCACACAATGAGCGCCGCTATAATCAGACATCACACAATGAGCGCCGCTATAATCAGACATCACACAATGAGCGCCGCTATAATCAGACATTACACAATGAGCGCCGCTATAATCAGACATCACACAATGAGCGCCGCTATAATCAGACATCACACAATGAGCGCCGCTATAATCAGACATCACACAATGAGCGCCGCTATAATCAGACATCACACAATGAGCGCCGCTATAATCAGACATCACACAATGAGCGCCGCTATAATCAGACATCACACAATGAGCGCCGCTATAATCAGACATCACACAATGAGCGCCGCTATAATCAGACATCACACAATGAGCGCCGCTATAATCAGACATTACACAATGAGCGCCGCTATAATCAGACATCACACAATGAGCGCCGCTATAATCAGACATCACACAATGAGCGCCGCTATAATCAGACATCACACAATGAGCGCCGCTATAATCAGACATCACACAATGAGCGCCGCTATAATCAGACATCACACAATGAGCGCCGCTATAATCAGACATCACACAATGAGCGCCGCTATAATCAGACATCACACAATGAGCGCCGCTATAATCAGACATCACACAATGAGCGCCGCTATAATCAGACATTACACAATGAGCGCCGCTATAATCAGACATCACACAATGAGCGCCGCTATAATCAGACATCACACAATGAGCGCCGCTATAATCAGACATCACACAATGAGCGCCGCTATAATCAGACATCACACAATGAGCGCCGCTATAATCAGACATCACACAATGAGCGCCGCTATAATCAGACATCACACAATGAGCGCCGCTATAATCAGACATCACACAATGAGCGCCGCTATAATCAGACATCACACAATGAGCGCCGCTATAATCAGACATTACACAATGAGCGCCGCTATAATCAGACATCACACAATGAGCGCCGCTATAATCAGACATCACACAATGAGCGCCGCTATAATCAGACATCACACAATGAGCGCCGCTATAATCAGACATCACACAATGAGCGCCGCTATAATCAGACATCACACAATGAGCGCCGCTATAATCAGACATCACACAATGAGCGCCGCTATAATCAGACATCACACAATGAGCGCCGCTATAATCAGACATCACACAATGAGCGCCGCTATAATCAGACATTACACAATGAGCGCCGCTATAATCAGACATCACACAATGAGCGCCGCTATAATCAGACATCACACAATGAGCGCCGCTATAATCAGACATCACACAATGAGCGCCGCTATAATCAGACATCACACAATGAGCGCCGCTATAATCAGACATCACACAATGAGCGCCGCTATAATCAGACATCACACAATGAGCGCCGCTATAATCAGACATCACACAATGAGCGCCGCTATAATCAGACATCACACAATGAGCGCCGCTATAATCAGACATTACACAATGAGCGCCGCTATAATCAGACATCACACAATGAGCGCCGCTATAATCAGACATCACACAATGAGCGCCGCTATAATCAGACATCACACAATGAGCGCCGCTATAATCAGACATCACACAATGAGCGCCGCTATAATCAGACATCACACAATGAGCGCCGCTATAATCAGACATCACACAATGAGCGCCGCTATAATCAGACATCACACAATGAGCGCCGCTATAATCAGACATCACACAATGAGCGCCGCTATAATCAGACATTACACAATGAGCGCCGCTATAATCAGACATCACACAATGAGCGCCGCTATAATCAGACATCACACAATGAGCGCCGCTATAATCAGACATCACACAATGAGCGCGACCCCCCCCCCTTACACCGACACTGCCCCCTTACACCGACGTTATCCCCTTACACTGACGCCGCCCCCTTACACCGACGCCGCCCCCTTACACCGACGCCGCCCCCTTACACTGACGCCATTCGCCCAGCAGAAGCACTGACACGCCCCCTTTCTCATTTACATATCCTGGAACACCCCGTTGCACTAGCGCAGGGCGCGTGGATGCGGACACAGACGGATGGGCGGCTTGCGTCCGGATTTCTGCGCTCGCTCCAGATCTGCACAGTGCTAAATTCCGCAACGCTTCTGCGTAAAACGGAAACGCAGCTGTGGACCGGCGCCTCGCTCAGGACGCGGCGTCACTCACACACACAGTCACTATGGACCCTCAGATCAGTCCTGGAGCGACCTCTGTGTTATAATCATTATAAACTACGGTCACAGGTGTTCAGGGCAGTAAGAGGGCAGCGGGCGCTTACAAGCAGTGGATTGCAAGCTCTGTGGACACTGAAGTCTCTTTGTCTGAAGGATTCACCAGAAACGCGCACAATGCCGGCCTTATCCTGACTGCCGCCATCACCACGGATTTTCCACACGTGGATAATGAATTCCTGTCCAGCCACAGATGGCTCCATTCACAGGACAGTTTGACTGTACACAGACACACAATAGCGCCCCCTAGGACGGTCACCTGTGCAGGTGGCAATGTGCTTGGTCTGTACATGACCCCCGGGGTGACATCATGGGGACTGTCCCATCTCTCAGCCTGACGCTTGGAGGGGGAAATGACACATTCTCCACAGCTCCGCATTCCTTCCAGTCTCTGGGGGGCCCCATCACTCAGCGGCCCCTCTACATCAAGCCTCTCATTATAGCTGTCCTCTCACTGAGCCCTGACTCATCCACATCAATGTGAAAGGGAAAGGAGACGGGTACACACAGGGGCAGGAGAGGGGCACAAGAGAGACATTAACCCCGAAAAGCCACAAATCACACCCACTGCAGAAGAAGCATCAATCACTTGCTATATATATATACCTGTCTACAGGCTCCAAACACAGTATATACTACTAATAATAATAATCGGAACCAGTGACATCACTGAGAATGCAGCCTATCCAGTGACTGGGAACCAGTGACATCACTGAGAATGCAGCCTATCCAGTGACTGGGAACCAGTGACATCACTGAGAATGCAGCCTATCCAGTGACTGGGAACCAGTGACATCACTGAGAATGCAGCCTATCCAGTGACTGGGAACCAGTGACATCACTGAGAATGCAGCCTATCCAGTGACTGGGAACCAGTGACATCACTGAGAATGCAGCCTATCCAGTGACTGGGAACCAGTGACATCACTGAGAATGCAGCCTATCCAGTGACTGGGAACCAGTGACATCACTGAGAATGCAGCCTATCCAGTGACTGGGAACCAGTGACATCACTGAGAATGCAGCCTATCCAGTGACTGGGAACCAGTGACATCACTGAGAATGCAGCCTATCCAGTGACTGGGAACCAGTGACATCACTGAGAATGCAGCCTATCCAGTGACTGGGAACCAGTGACATCACTGAGAATGCAGCCTATCCAGTGACTGGGAACCAGTGACATCACTGAGAATGCAGCCTATCCAGTGACTGGGAACCAGTGACATCACTGAGAATGCAGCCTATCCAGTGACTGGGAACCAGTGACATCACTGAGAATGCAGCCTATCCAGTGACTGGGAACCAGTGACATCACTGAGAATGCAGCCTATCCAGTGACTGGGAACCAGTGACATCACTGAGAATGCAGCCTATCCAGTGACTGGGAACCAGTGACATCACTGAGAATGCAGCCTATCCAGTGACTGGGAACCAGTGACATCACTGAGAATGCAGCCTATCCAGTGACTGGGAACCAGTGACATCACTGAGAATGCAGCCTATCCAGTGACTGGGAACCAGTGACATCACTGAGAATGCAGCCTATCCAGTGACTGGGAACCAGTGACATCACTGAGAATGCAGCCTATCCAGTGACTGGGAACCAGTGACATCACTGAGAATGCAGCCTATCCAGTGACTGGGAACCAGTGACATCACTGAGAATGCAGCCTATCCAGTGACTGGGAACCAGTGACATCACTGAGAATGCAGCCTATCCAGTGACTGGGAACCAGTGACATCACTGAGAATGCAGCCTATCCAGTGACTGGGAACCAGTGACATCACTGAGAATGCAGCCTATCCAGTGACTGGGAACCAGTGACATCACTGAGAATGCAGCCTATCCAGTGACTGGGAACCAGTGACATCACTGAGAATGCAGCCTATCCAGTGACTGGGAACCAGTGACATCACTGAGAATGCAGCCTGTCCTGTGACTGGGAGCCAGTGACATCACTGAGAATGCAGCCTATCCAGTGACTGGGAACCAGTGACATCACTGAGAATGCAGCCTATCCAGTGACTGGGAGCCAGTGACATCACTGAGAATGCAGCCTATCCTGTCACTAGCAGGCAGTGGCATCACTGAGAATGCAGCCTGTCCTGTGACTGGGAGCCAGTGACATCACTGAGAATGCAGCCTGTCCTGTGACTGGGAGCCACTGACATCACTGAGAATGCAGCTTATCCTGTGACTGAGAGCCAGTGACATCACCGATAATGCAGCCTATCCTGTGACTGGGAGCCAGTGACATCACTGAATGATAAAGCAATCACTATCCTATGAACACGTGGCATTGCTGAGGATTAATGGGTGACATAACAATCTAACAAGACAACCCCAATCTGAGGCTCACTAGCCGGTACTCTTACACCCAGGGCCGCTGGCTATCTTCCGGTGCTCTGGCCTCGCTCAGGCTTCTGCAGACTGGCTGCGCAATTCTGCTAATGGTTTTACCAGTAAACTTGAGGAAATCTGATTGTAATATTTTCTAGCAGTCAGGTGCGCTATAAGCCTCTGCTCCTCCTTTTAGTGCTTCGCCCTGTTATTAACCCCCTTTCCCCCCCAGACATGGCATCACCACAGCCTGCGTTCCATGCGCTCTGTAGGGCATTGCCCGACCATATTTCAATTCTTCACATACTACAAAAACAAACGCATTTACCGCAAGCAGCTGGTTCACATCTCGCCTGCGTCCAGAGGTAATTAGCCTTTGTTCAAGACGGAAAAAAGAAGGAAAGTGTTTATTTAAATGTCAGCTTCGCCGACGAGCGGTTAGGACAGAACGTCACGANNAGCGGTTAGGACAGAACGTCACGCGTGGTACGACGAGACCTGGTTATTGTATACGCTGATGGAATCCATCCACAGATCCGTGGATTGCACAAGCACACGCCGGGGACAGAAATCGCATTTTCCTTGCGAATATGTCCTTACATTTGCCGATATCAGCGCTTTCCCAGGATAACATTAAAAGCTTTATTTATTTTTGAGTTAAACAGTATTTAATGAGAGTATTTGCATATTACAGAGGTCACGTGTTATATAAAACGCCAATTTACGTGTCAGACTGTTTGTTTGTCCTTTGCTGACCTGATAGGGCGATAAGATTAGCTCCGTCCTTCCTTAGTTATTTCCCTTTATCTCCCATATGCAGAACACTGGAAACACGTTTACTAACGAGAAACGCTCTGCTAATTTCCTGCACGTTAAACAAACGCCAGCGAAAGATTCAGATATCCGAAATACCGCACAACAAACACGCCCATTAACCCTTTCCTGATCCTTATGAAGAGCTTTTAGTAAAATAAGATCTATAGGACCGCAGTATAAATGTAAGCACATCGTGCGAATTATGGTACGGGCAGAGTACGGGCACAGAGAACGGGCGCAGAGCGTGGGCGGCGCAGTGTATGGTATTATGTATATTACGAACACTTCAACGGAAATTTGAATGCACCAAAACTAATAAAAATCAATATAAAAAAAAAGTGTAATGTATATTTTTAGCTCTGTATATTTTTAAAAACTAAAAGCAACACAATACCCCATCAGTGTCGTCCTAAATATATAAACGCAGATTCCACCACACGGGTCAGATATAATCTGTATTCAAACACAGTCAGCCAGAGAATCACATTCACTATGGAGCCTGGTCTACTACGTTCCTATATCCGCCAGCCACGTGAGCCAGCAATGGTGGAAGCCAGAGAATCACATTCACTATGGAGCCCGGTCTACTACGATCATATATCCGCCAGCCACGTGAGCCAGCAATGGTGGAAGCCGGAGAATCACATTCACTATGGAGCCCGGTCTAATACGTTCCTATATAATCGCCAGCCACGTGAGCCAGCAATGGTGGAAGCCGGAGAATCACATTCACTACGGAGCCCGGTCTAATACGTTCCTATATCCCCCACGTGAGCAGCAATGGTGGAAGCCGGAGAATCACATTCACTATGGAGCCCTGTCTACTACGTTCCTATATCCACCAGCCACGTGAGCCAGCAATGGTGGAAGCCGGAGAATCACATTCACTATGGAGCCCGGTCTAATACGTTCCTATATCCGCCGCGTGAGCCAGCAATGGTGGAAGCCGGAGAATCACATTCACTATGGAGCCCGGTCTACTACGTTCCTATATCCGCCACGTGAGCCAGCAATGGTGGAAGCCGGAGATCAGGAATGAGATAAGAGACCAATCAATCAATGCCCCGGCACAGCCACAGCGACGCCGACAATGCTGACCACACAGCTACAAGATCCATGGGCCAGAATCTACCCTGGGATAGGAAGCCGGGACGCTGCAGATCCAGGGACCAATCAGAGGGGATTCTGTTTCTATATAATTTTCTATTGGTTGCATGGTCTGCGGCATAGACGGAATCTTGTGGTTTATAAGAATATTGCTGTAAAGGCGGCACCTCGGAACAGATTTAGAGTTAGGACATGTCCTCCGTCAACTCTAAACTGAACAAAAATACAATCAATGTGGAGGAGATTTACAAGCGCCTGGGAGCGCAATGGCCGTACCCCCGTATTCCTCCATCACTCCCCTCAGACCAACACACTTCTGAAAGCCAGGGCCTAGCCTTGAATGAAATGGCGCCGTTATTATTCTGAACATCGTGATCCCAAACTCCACCCACTTTCTATCGCAATCCGGCCCCTCTGTCTGACGTGTCACTTTATATAAGTCAGCTAAAAAAATCATCGACCAACGCGTTTCACATGTGATGCCCCTAAAGCTATCTCCCCACTCTCACATGACCCGCAGCGAGCCATGAGCCCGTGTCTGTGTAGTAGAGAGACTGTCTCTGGTGTCTGTATCGATGTGTGCAGGGGGCTATATAATGCAGGGCCAATGTGTGCCCACCCTGCATAGTCTATCCTCGCAATGACTGGGGATTCGCTGTGTGCCCGTCCTGCATAGTCTATCCTTGCAATGACTGGGGATTCGCTGTGTGCCCGTCCTGCATAGTCTATCCTCGCAATGACTGGGGATTCGCTGTGTGCCCCTCCTGCATAGTCTATCCTCGGAATGACCGGGGATTCGCTGTGTGCCCACCCTGCATAGTCTATCCTCGCAATGACCGGGGAT
>WWET01010781.1:8029-18030 GCA_011038615.1 Limnodynastes dumerilii
ACCAGCCCTGAGCTAGCCAAGGATTTTGTCTGGTGCATAATGAAGGAACTTCGTAAGTGAATAATCAAGTTCTTACTATACGATTTATATACCTCTCCCCACCATCACCTGATTACACGCTGTATACATAACGGGTCGCCACGCCCCACCCTCCCAAAGGACTTAATTCTGGGTCCAGCCCTATGCCAATAGGCATCAGAAAGGGAAGGGGGGGTGTATTAAGGGGATGCCCAGTGGCGTCACAGTGCCTCCTCTCATCTGAGTGACACCGGTGTGATCCCAAGGTCACGTCAGTGTCATTCAGTGAGCAGAGGAGAGGAGAAGAAGCTTCAGCAGGGTAAGTTTGGGCACCAAGGTGAGGGCTAAATTCTTCTCCCCCCCCCTCCCCAAACAAAACATTGTGACACCCCTGCCTATACCTAAAGAACAGGTGGTGAATCGGATGTCCGTATAATGCCATCTACTGCTAGCAGAATTCTCTGAATCTTTTGCTCTGATCATTATTGTCATTCCGGATTAAAAGAACTTGAAGACAAATGGACGATACATGAAAATATTACATTTCTGTCTGGATCTAAGAGTTTAACGTTCTGCCTTTTTAAATGAAAGAAACTGAAACCTATGTTTGGTAGTGAAACATCTTACACTGAAAGAGACTCATGACCTTGGCAGCAAGAGATGCACTATTACAGTAGAAGAAGTTATTCTTAATGAACCACTAAACCAAAACATTGAGATCTCTGCACTTGGCAAACCCAGAGGAAAATTACAAGTCTGATGAATGACAGCCAAGACACTGCAGGCAATGGGGACATTGTACCCTGAGCTCTAGCAGGGTGAGGGAACTACATAGAAATACACAACCAGACCTGGGTGTAACTGTAGGGGGCACAAGGGGTGCAGCTGCTACCAGGCCTGGAGGAGAAGAGGGCCTGTGGCAGCCGCATCCCCTGCAGAGGCTGACCGCTTAAAACAGCAATCGGCCCTCCAGGTATGAGTGTATGTATGTATAGTGCCATAGCGCTCAGCACTCATACATGGAGAAACACTTGGCTCTGCCTAGTCCCGTGCATCCAGACTCGGGCTCTCCTTCTTGCTATGGGGCCCAGAGTCTGTCACCTTCCACCCCTGAAACCAGACACAGATTTCCCTTTAAAGTAATCGCCCTGCTGTCCTTATGGGTATACATTTCAAAAACCAAGGTCGGGATTCACAGTTACGTAGTTTTCGTCTTATGTACATTGTTTAAGAACGTGGGAGCTTAGTTACGCTATCTACGTACAATTTCTGTACGTAGATTACGTATAGACCGCGCTTACGCAATGGTACAGAAATAGTACGTAGATAGCATAAAAAATCTACTACGCATGCGTAGTAGCTCAATTCTTAAAACAACGTACGTAAGATGAAATCTACATAACTGTGAATCCGGACCCACACACCTTGATGACTTCTGGCATACGATGATATTGCAGATTTTATTTTACTGCAGAAAAATTAAACATGTGCTAATTATAGGAAAACAATGAAAGTCATCCAATATTGTATTAAAAAAGGAGATAAATGAATACAATGCACACATTATAGGCCAGAACAAGACTCCAGACTTGGATGTGTTTGGAAATCCTGAGGAAAAGACTTGGAGGGTTAAATACGATTACATACTGCACATGCTTCGTGTACATTTTAGTTCCCCCTCCTGCCAAACAAGTCTCTCCAATGTTCTTCAATATTTGACCTAATATAGCACTGATGTAGGGCAAAGATCTGAAATGATAAAGCTGGGCAGGACAGTTCTTTTTGTTGTGACGTCCCTGGAAGAACCTCAGTGTACTAGAGGGTGTTCCGCAGACCTGACAACTGAAGCCAATCGTATTTATTACTGGGTAATCGTGTTGTTAACAGGGTTGCCGACTCTCCCGGAATACCTGGGAGACTCCCGAAATTCAGGCAGTATCCCGGGAGACCGGACAAATCTCCCGCACGAGAGGCAAGGGGACCTCTCATAACAGTAATCCCTAATGTTACTTGGGATGGGCGGGGCTTGATGACAAAAATCTGACAAATGCTCTGTGGTAGTGCTGAGAAGGGGGTGGGACTTAAATACACTATATGCATAAATTGTGTCATTAAGCCCCACCCCCGTGCCAGCCTCTAGCTCTTCCCTCCGGGATCTTGGCAACCCTGTGTTAACATGACCATTCTCTGCCTATATTTGGGGTGATCCAGCTGGTGCAGACCCTGTGGCATTACTGTGTCTCTAATGTGACACTTAATACTGTGACTTTCATCAGTCCATGTGTAGGAAGACATAATACAGACTACTATTAATGGAAAACAAAGCAACACACCCTTCTAAACCCTACTCTCTCTAATGGACAGAGAAATAACAATGAACAGATGGAATATAAACACATTGGTTATTTCAGGAATAACATTCAGCTCAGTAATACACTGAATTTATACCAGTGATGGACAATTTACTGTCTGATGCCTCCAACACAGCATCTATAAAATGTTATTTCTGACACGGTGAGCGTGCATCATATTCTGCTGTAAAAGCTCCTAGGTCTCAGTGCAGGACTCAGAAACTTGACTTAAGCTGGTACACATTAGCATGATAGACAGGGTAGCGTGTACAGATTGCCCAATCCTCGTGCAAATCACCTGACCCCACTCTTTCATCCTCATAGGCTTTAATTAACCCTATGGGCTGGATCCAGACTTAAGTAAGTGCTTGAAATAAGTTATTCCTGGGCTAAACCATGTTGATTGTAGGGGGAGACAAGTTACTTGTATTCTTTGCATGCAGGAACATATCTTTGAATTGCTTACTGCACACAGATACTGACCAGCTTTACTATCACACTGTTAGACTTGGGATAGGAAATATCACCTCTCCACTCTAATACCGTTTGCACCAGATGAAATATGACTCCCCTGCAATCAACATGGTTTAGCCCAGGAGTAACTAATTTCAAGCACTGTCTGGATCCAGCCTTGTGTCATGTTCTTTTAAAATCATCACTGTATGCATTATGTATATAATTAACTTTAGTGTAATAAATAACCCATGTTATAGATATAGATGCATAAATACATCTGGATACATCTTAATGGCTTGGTTTTGTTGTGTTATTTTAATTACTTTAGTGTTGTCCCAGGATCTGCAGGATCGCCCTGGTTCTGCCTCTCTTAGCTGTCTGCAGCCACAGGCTGGAGACCGGAGCCGGAGCCGGGAGAGTCTAGGCCTCAGAATGGAGACATCCATCAAGACGCCGAGGATGGAGAAATTTGTGATGTAGACCTGAGATCACACTGGATAGTCCATACAACCAGAAGGAAAAACTCTTCTATTTATAAATGGGAACACTTTGCTTAGGGGACAATTATACCTCCTTCTGGGTTATGGCATGCCTTCCAACATAACCCATTTCACCCATAAACCACGGTCCGCCATGTTGTTGGAAGTTTTTGCGAGATCATTGGCTCACTGGTGAAATGGATTACAGGGGATGGGATGTATCAGCAGGGCCGGATTGAGGGCCATGTGGGCCTGGGGCTAAAAATAAACAAGGACCCACACTATTTAGCATGCTTTGGAAGAGGATGTCAGTCCCTCACATTCATCCTAATGCACTGCAGTGGAAGGCCTGGAGATCTGCTGTGTGTGTGGGCCTATTTTCAGATGGAGGCCTGGGACTGTAGGCCCATTAGCCCCATTGTTAATCTGGCCCTGTGCATCAGGTCTCACTTTTAGGTAACATGGTTGATTCCAAACAGCCACCATGGTCCAGATTCACAATTACGTAGATTTCGTCTTACATACGTTGTTTTAAGAATTGAGCTACTACGCGTGCGTAGTATCTTATATAAGCTATCTACGTACCATTTCTGTACGTAGATAGCGTAAGCGCGGTCTTTACGCAATCTATGTACAGAAATAATACGTAGATAGCGTAAATCAGCTACGTAGTAGCTCAATTCTTAAACCGCAGAAAACTACGTAACTGTGAATCTGGACCCATAAGCCAATTTTTATTTCTTCTACAAAAACCCTATTATACTATTCACAAGCCCCTCTCTGAGTAGTCCAGGTTAGCCGGTCATACTAGTGCTCAGGGAAATTGCTTCATTCCAACCCTGACCAGTTTACATCTTTGTTTCTTAAGGAAGGTTGTCAGGTCAGCCATCTTACTTTGGTCATGTGTGTTATCTCCACATGCTGCATTGCAGGTAGCAGGATAGCCATGACTGGTTATTTAAATTACTTATAATAAATGCCAACTCAGGTCATTTTTGTTCCCTAGTAGAATCCCAAAGTATGTCAGAAAAGTTTAAATAAAAGCTCAGAAATTGTATATAACTAGCTGAGGTACTTCTTAAATCTTCAAGTTATTAAATTATCAATGAACTGGATGTAACTGTCTACATTTTAAAAATAATTACAATTTTTGTCAATAATATTATTTATGGCCCTAAAAACATAGCTCCCAGTATTTAAAATCCCAAAAGGGAGATGAAATAATCTCCACCCACAGCTGACCTTATTTGTTCCAACAACATTTTTTCCATAAGCCCCGCCCATCCAGTGGAAGACGCAGAACAGGTTACCTGGGTCCTGCCTGGCGCACTTTACTGTGCGATCCGTCAGGGACCCCAACCACTCCATTAGGCATCCTAGACCAATTGCCATCCTTCTTTGAAGCATTCATCCATATCCATTCAGTGGAAGGCCCAGAACAGTTTCCGCAGTGTACATCAATGAGAGGTCCGTCCGGGACTCCAATCCCCCCCTAAAAACCTGGCCAGCATCCAACTTGACCATCATGGTTGGTTTCATCTCAACTGGGGTGTCTGAATGCATAACAAACAGAACAAAGAATTTGATATAATAAGATTAAATTAGACTTGCATATGTCTAAGCTCAAACCCAATAAGGCTTCACACCTGCTAATCTAGTAGTGGCATTATCTCCCATCAAATTCTATATTTCAATCACATCCAATATTATCGTTTCTTATATGTAGTTTCAACTTCTGTTCTTGTTCAAAAATTCATCCAGATTATCCACCATATAAAGGTTGAGAATTTTCGTAACTCATACGGGAAGAGTATGGTCAATTTTGTGTATTCGGCCACACATCATGCAACAATAATCTCACAACTAATCATCTCACTGCTTCTTGTCAGCTTATTATGCATCTCTTTATAGATTGGTAAAATGTCTGGTCATTCCCCATCATCTGGCATACACTGGTAAGTGCACAGGATCAGCCCATAGTTTATGGGAATGATTGGATTTTTACAGCGTGCTCATCACAGGGTCTACAGCGCATGTGTATGATCAGCCCTTGGAGGTCATTGGATGTGGTTTCTTTCATAGACTTTTTTCCCCCGCAGCCTATAGGAAATGGATTTAAAATAAATTGCACTTTGAGATTTATATTTCTACTCAAATTAATAATCAAGGCATCATGTCTGTCATGTTTAGGATATGTGATCAATGTCAATTAAAGTTTGCAAGGCCTGTATCTGGTACCATTACTTGTAACACTTATACACCTCTGGTCCTATTTTTCAAATGATAAAATCAATGAGAAGATCAGTACTTAGCTCTATGCAAGATGGCATTAGAGAGGAGGGGGTAGGTACTAAGTACCATGGTTGGGTACTCCAGGGTTGCCGACTTTTTGGAGCTTCCCTCCGGAAGAACCCGAGGGAAGGCATGGATTTCTGCAAGGGGGCAGAGCTTAATGACGCGATTTATGCAAATTGCATCATTAAGCCCCGTCCCCTGTCAGTCACTCCTGTAATCTCTAGCGTTTCAGGGGATGGACGGGGCTTGATGACATCATCAATCCCCGCACATCCCTAGTAACGCTAGGAATTACAGAAATAATTCATGGCTGGTGGGGCTTGCAGGAGCTTTGCCAGATCTCCCGGGATACCTGCCCAAGTTTCATGAGTCTCCAGGATATTCCGGGAGAGTCGGCAACCCTGGAGTACTCTCTTACACAGGGAGGGTGGAGAAGGCAGGCCTGCTGGTGGCTTCCAATCTGGATCTGACACCAAAGGCCAGATTTACTAAGCTGTGGTTTTAGAAAAGTGGAGATGTTGCCTATAGCAACCAGAGTCCAGCTCTCACTTTCATTTTACATACTAGAAAATGTCAGCTAGAATCTGATTGGTTACTATGTGCCACATCTTCACTTTTCCAAACCCGCAGCTTAGTAAATCTGGCCCCAAGTGGTCTATTTATATATATTAAAGGAGAAGTAAATACAACCTGCGCTCCCCGACCTGCTACCTGGAAAGTGTTAGAGTAAAGCACCAGAGAACCCTTAAACTGCAAGACACAATCCTGTAGCGCCACACACATCCAATTTAAAATAGTATAGATGCTGGTTTCAATGTTGTACATAAACGTTGAAACATATTTAATACCTTATAGAAACTTAAGTTTATGTAAACTTTTTTATTTTTTTATTTTAACAGCTTTTGCATGCATTAGATCGGCATATACCTCTGCTAGTACTTGGTTGGGCCACCCTTGGCGTTGATAATGGCTTTTACTTGGTGTGGCATGGTCTCTGTGGGTATGTTAGCTAACTATAAAACGCATTAGTTAGTGGAATTGTCAAAATGTGGCAGCAGGAGCGACGCTTTTTGCCCTTAACGGGACTTTTTCAAGCTCAGAATGAAGTTATGTGAGCCAGTGGTGGATGATTTAAAGAAGCAGTTCTTAATTAACAATACTTTTCAGCTGCGCCCTGGTTAGCCCATTAAGTTGGATTGAGCAGTTGCTGAAATGTCTCACACACTAGTACTAAAGGCAAGCTATATAATATAAACCAGGGGTCCTCAAACTATGGCCAGCGGCCCGCTGAGGACATTTATATGGCCCGCCGGGTGTTTATGCTGCCGCTGCCTGTCTGTCATTTTTTTTACATGAGAAGGACAATCATTGGTGGAAGAGGGAGAGGGGGCGGCGGCCGCCGCCGATTGGCTGGCCGGCTGAAGCGCTGGATCATGAATTGTTGTCCGGCTGCAATCTAGCTTCAGGCGGTGAGAGGAACCGAACAGCGCAGCTGGACTACAACTCTCATCTCCCAGGATTCAGAGGAAGCCAGGGCATTTGGGAGGGCTGCCTGAGCGGTGACTTGTGGGCAGTGAAGGTCGGAAGCGGGAGCGCGAAGAGCGGGAGAGAGAGTGTGGGAAACACATCACAGCACAGAGGCAGCTTGGAGGAAGTTGGGAGCATTATTACCTCAGTGTGAGCCTGAGGTAAAAGCGGAGTTTCACCAATCAGACTGCAATGATGGGCATTGCAGTCTGTATGTCTCTGTGGAACCAGACATTGACCATCTCATTAGCCAAAAGTAGGCCCATAGTTCCCATTGAAATACTGGTAAATTTGTTGATTTAACTTTACTTCATTTTAAATATTGTATTTGTTCCCGTTTTGTTTCTTCACTTCAAAATAAGATATATGCAGTGTGCATAGGAATTTGTTCATAGTTTTGGTTTTTACTATAGTCCGGCCCTCCAACGGTCTGAGGGACAGTGAACTGGCCCCCTGTTTAAAAAGTTTGAGGACCCCTGATATAAACCATAAAAAATAAGGGATACTGTATACAGTGAGTAATGTATAAATCTTATTGCTGGTATCAATAGATATCTATCTAACCAGATCCCCATACGCTTTCCATACGTACAGGAGTCTGCATGGAAGAGGGGAGTGCATGCCCGCCACTCCCCTCACTTGTGCACTTATGTTTCCAGAACCCTACATAACTTCTATGCACGGATCTGCATCCATCCGCGCGGACCTGCTGCGCACCACCCCTGCCCTTTCATTAGCATGCCTGTATGGTGGGGATTAGGTATGTGGAAGCGAAGGACCAGCCCCTTTCTCTGATCTTTTACCGTACAGTAGCGTAACATCTGGTGCGCACATCCCCTGACTTACGTAATTCATTTTCAGGCCCTACGTTTCTAAGTAGTATGCTTGTGAATTCACTAATTGGTATAATAAGTCTGTGCTTATACCTATTTATTAATATGTTTATTTTAAACACTTGGTCTAATTTTAACCATTGTGGGTCGGATTCACAGCCCCGGATGTATCGCACATACGTCCTTAATTTACCGATAATAGCTACTACACATGCGTAGTAACTATTTTACGTAATCTACATATCGTTTTGTTACATAGAAATGCAGTCTTAAAGACCCTGTGTGAGTACCTGTGTTGAGTGCTGCAATAAGGTGTAGCCTCTCTCTTTAACGGTAGCCAAGCAATGTAACAAAGCAATGAGAAAGGCAAGTCAGATGCTTGATTGCACAGGGAGAGGAATTAGTGGAATAAGTGCACAGCTCGGCTGAACCATTTCTCAGAGTAAGGGGAGCTAATGAATTTGAAATCTTTTGCATGCATGGAAAATACTTCAATTATGCACATAGAACTCACATACTGCAAAGCTTTATGTTTAGTCTGAAAATTAGAGTTTAGTTAGGAAACTTCACTTCTCAACTCTAATTCTGTTATTACAGTTTACATTTGCCTCCCCTCACACTGAGACATGGTTTTGCTCAGGTCTACACTTGCACTTGTTGCAGGTTTAAGTGCAGCTCCCATATCTCCAGAAAGACATAAATACATTAGAGACTGTGCAAAGAAGAGCTACCAAAATGGAGCCTGGTCTGTGTCACACACACACCATACAAAGAAAGACTAGAGGAACTAAACATGTATAGCTTGGAGCAAAGAAGGGCCAGGGGGATATGATCGCAGCTTCCAAATACTGTATATCAAGGGCTTTAACTGTGTATAGGAGGGGGCATTCTCCAGAGACAAGGATGTATTAGAACATGAGAGCATCCATATTAACTGGAGAATGATAGGTTTACAGGAAATGTGCGGTAAAATGATTTCATTTTGGAAAAGCCTCTCATCTGAGGTGGTAGAAGCTAACACAGTAGAACAGTTTAAACGTGCTATTGATAAGTATAAGGATATCATAAAACTAAACTGATGGTACAAAGGTCAGTATGATTTAAAAAAACAACAACAAAAACACACTCTGGGCAGACAGGATGAGCTGTGTCTCTTATGTGCCGTCACTTTCTCTGTGTCTATCTGTAATACAATGTAACACTTCTTCTCCATTCAGTCACAATGTTTCTATACTCTTACAACGTGTAGAGATGGAGACATTGTAGGAAGTAAACAGACTCTTCCTTACAACTGCACCCATATTATCCGAGGCCTCCGGGTCATGCAACCCAGCAATAGCAGGAGAAAATCGTATGGTGACCACACACTGCCTGATAACCCGGGCTATTCTGCGGAACTCCTGCGCATTTGTCGGATTGCGGCCTCTTGACCATACTGCATGTTTCAAGGCCGGAACACATCCAGAGAGCTGAGCACTGACACTTCCAGAAAAGCCAGGCTGAGGAGACAAGGGTAAAAAAAAACCTCAATGCACAGTCATCAGCATAATGCTGCGCCAACTAGCGGAACCCTCCGTAACTTTTGGGTAGGGTCCGGCCCCATAAAAACCTGGACTTAGTCCTTTATTAGCTGTGATTCAGTCATATTGAACATACACTATATGGACAAAAGTTTTCGCCACGTCTGTTCAGTATTGAATTCTGGTGTTTCAATGAGATCCATTGCCGCAAGACCGGATTCGCACAAGTTTCAGCTTCTTAAGTGCGGAGAATAAGTAAATGACCTGCTACGCAAGTCATTTTGGACACTGTTATGCTTCTAACTTTGAGGCAACAGTTTAGGGAAAGCCCTTTTCTATTCCAACATGGCTGTGCCCCTGTGCACAAAGCAAGGACTATAAAGACATGGTATGATGGATTCTGTGTCGAACTTTACTGTTACTGGAGGAGAAGGCCTGGCTCACAATCTCCGTTCCAGTTCATCCCAAAGGTGCTTGATGGGGTTAAGGTCAGGGCTGTGTCTGCCCTGACCTTAACCCCAA
>WWET01010783.1:0-10518 GCA_011038615.1 Limnodynastes dumerilii
TCAACAAGCACTGCTCAGATTGGTTCTAAAACTTTTAGTGTACAACCATGCTCTCAAAAAATTTTTTTAGGGGTTCCCCAAAAAAACGAGGATCCTCCTCCTCTATTAGAGATTCGAGGGAAATCCATAAAAAGAATCTTCGACATAGAAGAGGGCATAGAGCAAGAAAATCTTGCAAAAAAGAGAGTATTGATCTGAGTAAAGGCATTTTTAATTTATCTGATGTTACCCTAACCGCCAATGATTATCGTTTATTGCAAAAAGGCTTATCTTTTGCACCAAGTTGTCCCCCTAATCTATTAATCTGGCAAAATACATCAGGACTTTAACGCTTAAAAGGCATTTTTTTTTAAATCCTATGAAAGAGAAAGTTAATATGTTAGACCAAGAATTAGATATCCCGAATGTATCCGGGTTAAAGGTTAATTCCAAATACTATCCCTTGGAATCCAAGGGTAGTTATTTGGATATGTTTGCTGAAATGGTAAAACTGGAAATTAATCAATTGAATTTTAAGACTTCAGAAGTAAAATCCCGGTGCACCGGGTTGGAATGACGAGGTGCGCCGGGTTGGCGTGAAGAGGTGCGCCGGATTGGCGTGAAGAGGTGCGCCGGATTGGCATGATGAGGTGCGCCGGGGTGGCGTGACGAGGTGCGCCGGGTTTGCGTGAACAGGTGTGCCGGATTGGCGTGAGGAGGTGCGCCGGATTGGCGTGACGAGATGCGCCGGATTGGCGTGAGGAGGTGCGTCGGATTGGCGTGACGAGGTGCGCCGGATTGGCGTAACGAGGTGCGCCGGATTGGCATGACGAGGTGCGCCGAGTTGGCGTGATGAGATGCGCCGGATTGGCGTGATGAGGTGCGCCGGATTGGCGTGACGAGATGCGCCGGGTTGGCGTGATGAGATCAGGATCAGGATCACCAGGACTGGATCAGGATCAGGCTTAGGCACAGGATCACCAGGACTGGATCAGGATCAGGCTCAGGCACAGGATCACCAGGACTGGATCAGGATCAGAGGTTACCAGGACTGGATCAGGATCAGAGGTTACCAGGACTGGATCAGAGGTCACCAGGACTGGATCAGGATCAGAGGTTACAAGGACTGGATCAGGATCACAGGTTAACCAGGAACACAGGAGAACTCCAGGAACACAGGCAACCAGGCACCTTGGAAGACCAAGTTGTTCTGGTACTGAAGGCAAGGGCAGCGTTTAAATAGCGCGCACTGCACGCTGATTGGCTGGAGGCATAACCCGGGTAAGAGTCATTGGTGGTTCAGAGTCACATGGTATATTCAAGATGGCGGCGCCCACGGTCCGGTGCTCCGGAGCGCTGGGCGCCAAAAACTCCACGTGGGACGCCGACAGGGAAGCCGTGCTGTGAGTGGTAAGTATAGAGGCTGTCATTGTACTGGTGACAGCCTCCGACGGCCAAAGATGCGGGACCGCCGAGAGAAGAACGCTGCAGACAGTCCATGGAGCGGGTAAGTCCACTAGGTATTCAATATGGCCATGGCGGACTCGCGAATCTACAATCTCTTTGACTTCGAATTCATCCTCCTGAGCTCCAGTGATTCGAGAAGGTTTCCTCAGTGGTGCTGAAAACCTGTTGATCACAAGAGGTTTGAGGAGGGATACATGAAAGGAATTGGGGATTCGAAGGTGAGGAGGAAGGTCCAACTTGTAGGCCACTGGGTTGATGACCTTACTGATTTTGAAAGGACCCAAAAACCTAGGAGCGAACTTCATGGATGGTACCTTGAGGTGAAGATTTTTAGAAGCCAGCCATACCCGGTCCCCTGGATGAAGTGGGGGAATGGCTCTTCTTTTGTGATCAGCGCAAATTTTGTACCTGTTGGAGGCTTTCAGAAGTGCAGTTCTTACCCTCTTCCATATTCCTGCAAAGTTTTCCAAAGTAGACACAGAAGCGGGCACTGAAGAGGCTGGAAGTAGAGAGAAGGGTGGAACCCTGGGATGATATCCGTAATTCACCTTGAAGGGAATGGTGTCCAGGGATTCATGATAGTGCTGATTATGGGAGAATTCCGCCCATGGTAGGAGGGTCACCCAATCATCCTGGGATGAAGAGACGTACAGACGGATGAAGGTCTCCAGATCCTGATTAACTCGTTCAGTCTGCCCGTTCGTCTGTGGGTGGTAGGCGGTGGAGAATTTCAATTTGATCTGAAGGCTTTTGCAGAGTGCTCGCCAAAAATGAGCTGTAAACTGGACCCCTCTGTCTGATATCATTTCCTCTGGACATCCATGAGAGATGTGAGAGATGAACAATTGGGCTAGAACTGGCGCAGACGGAAGACCCTTGAGTGGAATGAAATGGGCCATTTTTGAGAATCGGTCCACAACCACCCAAATGGTGTTGTACTGATTGCAAATAGGTAAGTCCGTAATGAAGTCCATAGAAATATGGGTCCATGGAGTTTTAGGGACTGACAGAGGCTGAAGAGTTCCCGACGGTGGTTTTCGTGAAGTTTTGTGTTGTGCGCATTGTGCACAAGCTGCTACGTAAGCCTTGACGTCTTCACGAAGTGATGGCCACCAATAGCCTCGAGAGATAAATGCCAAAGTCTTGGTGATGCCTACATGTCCTGAGAATTTGGAGGCATGGGACCAGTGTAAGAGTCTCTTCCTGAGATTGACAGGTACAAAGGTTTTACCGACAGGAACAGCGAGAGTGGTAGCAACAGAAACAGGATTCAAGATGAGGTGCTCTTCTTTTCCCTCAGAACCATCCGGTGAGAATAGCCTTGATAAGGCATCAGCCTTGCGATTCCTGCTTCCCGGGCGAAGTCGAAGCTGAAGGTTGAATCGTGCGAAAAAAAGAGACCACTGAGCTTGACGTGGATTGATACATTGGGCGGTCCTGAAGTAGAGCAGGTTTTTGTGGTCGGTAAAGACTGTAACAGGGTGAGCTGCTCCTTCAAGTAGATACCGCCATTCCTCCAAAGCAAGTTTCATGGCGAGAAGTTCTTTCTCTCCGATAGCATAGTTCCTCTCAGCCGGGAGGAACTTATTGGAGAAGAAACTGCAGGGATGGATTTGGCCGTCGGAGAACTTCTGGGATAAGACGGCTCCGGTACCTTCGGAGGAAGCGTCTACTTCCAAGAAGAAAGGTAGAGAGACATCGGGTTGTCGGAGTACTGGAGCTGAAACAAAGGCCTCTTTTAACTGCTGGAATGCTTGTTGGCTTTTCACAGGCCATTTAGCAGTGTTGGAACCTTTGCGGGTCAAAGATGTGATAGGAGCCAGGATGGTAGAGTAATCTCGTACAAATCGTCTATAGAAGTTTGCAAACCCAATGAACCTTTGAATGCCCCTCAAGGTGGTAGGTTGAGGCCAGTCCAAGATGGCTTGTACCTTAGCGGGATCCATCTGTATCTGAGTACCAGAGAGAATGAAGCCAAGGAAAGGGATACTGTCGGTCTCAAATGTACATTTCTCCAGCTTACAGAACAAATGGTTTTTTCGTAGACGAGATAGTACCTCTCGTACCATGATGCGGTGGGTAGACAGGTCTTGGGAAAAGATCAGAATGTCATCCAAATATACTACTACCGATTTGTTCAAAAGGTCTCGGAATATTTCGTTGACGAAACCCTGGAAGACAGCGGGGGCATTGCTTAGGCCAAAGGGCATCACAAGATATTCATAATGCCCATCTCGTGTGTTGAAAGCTGTCTTCCATTCATCACCACTTCTGATTCTGATTAAATTGTATGCTCCTCTTAGGTCAAGTTTGGTAAATATCGTAGAGCCCTTGATACGATCAAACATTTCCGATATCAATGGCAGGGGATATCGATTTTTGATCGTTATGTTGTTTAAGCCACGATAGTCTATGCAGGGACGAAGGCTTCCGTCCTTCTTTTTAACAAAAAAGAAGCCCGCACCAGCCGGGGAAGAAGAGGGGCGGATGAACCCCTTGGCCAGATCGTCTCGAATGTACTCCGTCATCGCTTGGGTCTCAGGAAGTGATAACGGATAGGTTCTACCCCTGGGGGGCGTAGCACCAGGTAATAATTCAATAGGACAGTCCCAAGGACGATGGGGTGGTAAGGTCTCTGCAGCTTTTTTACTAAAGACATCCCGAAACTCCTGATAGTGAATAGGAATGTCAGGATCGGAGGCAGGCTTGGCGTGACGTTGTGGGACCACTTGAGACAGACATTTCTGAAAACATTGTTTTCCCCAACGAATGATTTGAGAAGATGACCAGTCTATGTGGTGGTTATGAGTTTGGAGCCACGGTAATCCCAAAATGATGGGAAGACTGGCTGATGAGAGAACTAAAAACTGGATGGTTTCCTCATGAAGAATTCCGGTCCGGAATTTGATAGGAGCCGTTCGGTGAGTGATGGTTCCACCGGGAATTCAACTGCCATCTACTGCCGTGAGGTAGGTTGGCGTGGCGATTCTCTCAGTAGCAATTCCGAGCTTCTCAATGATATGATTGCAAATAAAATGTTCTGCCGCTCCGGAATCAAGGAGGGCGGTCAGCGGTGTTTCTACGGAATTAAGAATGAGAGTCACAGGTAGTGTACAGTCATTAGAAGCGGAGGATGTTCAGGGTACTCCTAACTTCACTTCCTCCATGGAGGTTAGGAGCGACCGTTTCCAGGACGCTTGGTGCATTGGAGGCGAAGATGACCGGATTCACCACAATAGAAACAAAGGTTATCTTTGATCCTCCTCTGACATTCTTGAGCCGTTAGTTTAGACCGACCTAACTGCATGGGTTCCTCAAGCGGTGGTGTTGGAATCCTGAGGCGAGAAGACACAGTGACCTTTGGATGAGAAGCCTCCCTCCTTCAGAAGCCCTTTCACGACAACGAACATCTACCCGGATACATGTAGTTATCAAGTCGTTAAGGGAATTGGGCAGTTGGGAGGAGATTAGATTGTCCTTGATGCGGTCGGCAAGACCGTTCCAAAAAACGGATATTAAAGCGTCTTCACCCCAGGTTAATTCAGAGGCAAGTGTCCGAAATTGGACCACATATTGTCCAACAGTAAGTTCTCGTTGGCGGAGACGTAGGATGTCAGTGGCAGCTGAGGTAGAACGACCAGGTGTGTCAAACATAAACCATGTCCGACTGATTCAAATACACGGATGTCAGACTTAGGACTGACTTTTTTTACTAGTTACTTCTTTTTTACATATGTTAAAAAGAGTACCTGGTGTTTTCAGAAAAAAACAAAAACATTTCTTTACTTCTCCAAAGCCTAATCAGTGCATTTATTTACGTATCTTTGAATCATAAGCAATTTTAAGCACCTACACGCATGACCGATTCACAGCTAATACAGTCCTAATTATGCTTAATGGGCCTGATCCAGACCTATGCCGTTACTAGGACGGCGGGCGTAAGCGTAAGATCGGCTGAAAAGCCGATCTGCGCATGCGCCGGGCAGATGTTGCCCGGCGTCGCTACGGCAACACCCGATCCACGATTGGGCTGTCACGGCTAGAGGGTTTTGTGAATCCTTGTCGGGTACCAGGGGAGTAAATGGACGAGCTGGTGTGAATAGAAAGCAAGCGGGTTTAATGTAAGTTGGTCGCTTAGGATACAGCACAATGAATAAAGGTCGTACTAGAGGAGGCAATGTCCAATAACAGTGAAATGCCGGATGGGCGAATTAAGGTGCGCCAGGTTGGCGTGACGAGATGTGCCGGATTGGCGTGATGAGATGCACCGGATTGGCGTGACGAGGTGCGCAGGGTTGGCGTGACGAGGTGCGCCGGGTTGGCATGAAGAGGTGCGCCGGATTGGCGTGATGAGGTGCGCCGGATTGGCGTGACGAGGTGCGCAGGGGTGGCGTGCCGAGGTGCGCCGGATAGGCGTGACGAGGTGCGCCGGATTGGCGTGACGAGATGCGCCGGATTGGCGTGACGAGGTGCGCCGGATTGGCGTGACGAGGTGCGCCGAGTTGGCGTGAAGAGGTGCGCCGGATTGGCGTGACTAGATGCGCCGGGTTGGTGTGATGAGATCAGGATCAGGATCACCAGGACTGGATCAGGATCAACCTTAGGCACAGGATCACCAGGACTGGATCAGGATCAGACTCAGGCACAGGATCACCAGGACTGGATCAGGATCAGGCTCAGGCACAGGATCACCAGGACTGGATCAGGATCAGGCACAGGCACAGGATCACCAGGGCTGGATCAGGATCAGGCTCAGGCACAGGATCACCAGGACTGGATCAGGATCAGAGGTTTACCAGGAACACAGGAGAACTCCAGGAACACAGGCAGCCAGGCACCTTGGAAGACCAAGTTGTTCTGGTACTGAAGGCAAGGACTGCAGCGTTTAAATAGCGCGCACTGCACGCTGATTGGCTGGAGGCATAACCCGGGTAAGAGTCATTGGTGGTTCAGAGTCACATGGTAAGTTCAAGATGGCAGCGCCCACGGTCCGGTGCTCCGGAGCGCTGGGCGCCAAAACTCCACGTGGGACGCCGACAGGGAAGCCGTGCGGTGACTGGTAAGTATAGAGGCTGTCACTGTACTGGTGACAGCCTCCGACGGCCAGAGATGTGGGACCGCCGAGAGAAGAACGCTGCAGACAGTCCGTGGAGCGGGTAAGTGCGGCGTCTGCCGCGAGTGTTTGTGACAAGATCACAAGACCTGCAGGATTTTATCCCTGCAGTAGATGTAAAATTTGCCAGCACTGTCATCATAATAAGAAAACTTTTAATAATTCGAATGCCACACAAGAATACAAAATAAAGCATTTTATTAATTGTCAGACAACACATGTCATATATATGTTGGAATGTAGTTGCGGGCTAATATATATTGGCAAAACCAAGCGCATGTTCAAGATTCGCATCTTAGAACATTTGCGCAACATTAAAAATAAAATGCCTAATCACAGTCTGCCAAAACACTTTTTAGAGTTTCATAACTCACAAACTAACAACATAAAAGTGAAAGCTATTGAATGGATTCCTGTTGATGACAGAGGTGGTGACAGGTAGTTAAAATTATCTCAACGAGAGACCTTTTGGATCTTAACTTTGAACACCCTGTCACCCCTGGGTCTCAACGAAGGATATGAATTAACCCCTTTTTTGTGATAATATATAATTGTTTTGTCGCGTGGTTATATAAGGCTATAATTAGTTTATTATTGCCTATTTTTTGAATGTACATTTACTATAAAAATCCTGTTAGAAACTTTTGTTGGGATAGTTTTTTACATTAAAGTTCTTAATCTTTACAGGAATATTTTTGGGAGCTATTACCCAATCAGAAGGCTAAGGTCTTCTTTTTATTAAAGAATATTTGAGGGTATTGTTCAAATTGTGAAGTGGACAATATTGATCATATATATTATAGAGACATTTTTTTTTTTTATATTTATTCTGTTTTATATTGTTTGTAGTAAATCTTTTGTCTATTAGAACATTGTATGAAATATAGTACCATTAACTTCTTTTGATTTAGTTAGATTGAAGTGATGTATGTCAGTTATTTAATTCCTTCAATCATCTAACAATTTTAATCTCATTTAGATGTTTCTTTTTATGCTTTAATGTCAGAGCTTATGATAGCCTGGTAAGCGCAGTGAATTGGTGCAGGTATCTGGAGTCACGGATAAGAGACACACCTCCCCGCACTATAAAAGAACTAATCTATCAATCTCCTTTATCCCCTGACGAAGTCACCTCCTTTGATGATGAAATGCGTAGGGAGGAGCTTGCTGAAAACCATCACATGCACCTATACCCCGGTGTGAGCGCGGTCTGATGTCCGTGGCTCCGATCCCTGTTACTACTCCAGAACGCTGGTATTGTACACGGACACCGTGGAGATTGTTGCTGAAAATTGTGCTGAACTTGTTATATGCTTTTTAACCAAGTGGTGTTATGGTACGAGTTTATAACCCTCCTACCTTACACAAAGAATAAAAAGTTTTTTGATTGCACTATGTTGCGCCCCCTCTCTTTGTTACATTTCTAGACACAGCCGCGAGGATTACAGACCCTCGCCTACCAAGGGGCTGACGCGGTTCTGATATAAGAATCTAGTGCTACTTTTCACAATAAACGGGACGAATATCCCTGTATCCGGACACTGTATACTAAGGACTCGTGAGCGCACCCAATTGTTTTGTATTTGTTAATCTGTTTTTAAAGGTTGCAGCCCTTGATCGCTTGTTGCGGTTAAAATCATTTGTATACCATGTTGTTTCGGAATGCTAATTTGGCTGACACCAGATCAGCACGCTCTAAGGAATTGTTTAGAGATAATTGCACACTTGCAGCTGTATTACCAACTGCATGTCTTGATGATTATCAGGTTGATTTAAAATTACTTGAGAAGTTACTTATACAAGAATCAAAATTGTATTGGGAAATCCAAACTTTTGAAAGTTACATTGCTTGAAGTCGGATCCCTAGGGGACTAAGATTGAAGAAACCTCCTGCATGCAATGTGACTGATCCTAAATTTCTTGATATATGGTACAACATTTTAGATACATGTTCTTTTGAATTATTAAGATTATTGATACATACTAAAATGAAACAACTTGAATGTATAGAAACCGAGCTGGTAACGCTAGGCAAAAAATTAGAAACATACCTTGAGAATCCCAAGTTTTTGGAATTAAAACAGACAGTGGAACAGAAAGTCGCAAAAATTGAAGATAAAATTGTTTTAACTAAATCTGAAAAATTCCATAGGGATAAACAGGATTATCTGACAAATAAAGTCAGAGATTGGACTAAAAATACGAACAATAAGAAAAAGGATTATATAAAGAACTCAAAGAATAGGAATAAAAATATTAAAGTTGGAATTATCCAAGAGCGACCAATGCCTAATACATCTTTGGGCGCTATACCTAAACGACCTAACAATAATACTATGAATAAAAATAAAAATAAGAATTTCACCAACACTGATAAAAGGTGGACTAAAATCCCTCTGAAAAATAGGGCAAATATAAAGCCGATGGATGAGACTACTAATTTCCCACAATTGGGTGTTGACCTTCAAAATAGGTTTGAACCTTTAACGAACCAAATCATAAAGATTGCTAATGAGGAACCATCAATAAGCACTGCTCAGATTGGTTCCAAAACTTTTAGTGTACAACCATGCTATCAAAAAAAAATTTTAGGGGTTCCCCAAAAAAACGAGGATCCTCCTCCTCTATTAGAGATCCGAGGGAAATCCATAAAAAGAATTTTCGACATAGAAGAGGGCATAGAGCAAGAAAACCTTGCAAAAAAGAGAGTATTGATTTGAGTAAAGGCATTTTTAATTTATCTGATGTTATCCTAACCGCCAATGATTATCGTTTATTGCAAAAAGGCTTATCTTTTGCACCAAGTTGTCCCCCTAATCATTTTAAGTTATCTATTGATCTGGCAAAATACATCAGGACTTTAACGCTTAAAAGGCACTTTTAAAAAAATCCTATGAAAGAGAAAGTTAATATGTTAGACCAAGAATTAGATATCCCGAATGTATCTGGGTTAAAGGTTAATTCCAAGTACTATCCCTTGGAATCCAAGGGTAGTTATTTGGATATGTTTGCTGAAATGGTAAAACTGGAATTTAATCAATTGAATTTTAAGACTTCAGAAGTAAAATCTAATTTAAATACTTGGGAAAAACAATCCTTAAAGAAAATAATTGAAAACCCCAACCTTATTGTCAAGCAGGCAGATAAAGGGGGGTATTGTACTTATGAACAGAACAACTTATGAGGCAGAAGCATATCGTCAATTAAACAATGACGTCTTTTATAAAAAGTTGGATAAAGACCCAACCTCCCAATATGTTGATGAATTGGAAAAACTACTGGTAGATGGAGAGAAAAGGGGTTGTATTTCACAACAGGAATTCACCTATCTGTACAACAAAAATCCACAAATTGCCACTTATTACCATCTACCGAAGGTACATAAGGATAGACTCAATCCCCCAGGACGTCCTATCGTCTCGGGGATTGGGTCTATCACTTCACGCCTATCGGAATATGTGGATATTAATATCAAACAATATGTACCTCAATTGACTTCCTACCTTAAGGATTCAACCCAAGTATTAAAAATGTTACATGAATTACAATGGGATGAGTCTTTTAAATTCTGTTCTATAGATGTGCAGACTCTCTATACCTCGATACCCCATTCTCGGGGGTTAGAGGTATTAGAAGAAGTCTTAAAACAGGATCCTAAGGTGCCTATACATAGGAGAAATTTTATTGTCCAATGTGCCAGATTTGTTTTAGAGAGGAACTATTTTCTTTTTAATGGTTGTTACTACTTACAGGTGATGGGGACTGCGATGGGTACGATTTTCGCTCCCAGCTTCGCGAATCTCTAAATGGGAAGCTGGGAGCGGAAGTTTATTTACCCACTTACATCGCGGTCCCCCATCAGGTTATATGGTCGATATATAGACGACCTGCTACTAGTTTGGAGCGGGTCCGAATTCGACTTTAATCAATTTGCCCGAGGCCTAAACAACAATGATTTT
>WWET01010784.1:0-12136 GCA_011038615.1 Limnodynastes dumerilii
TGTATTTGCGTTGGTGGATTTTTGCCCTGGAGTGGACCTCAGCCAGTTACTTAGTGAGCAAGATTGGCTTCAGAAAATGGAAATTCAAATGTCTAAATATCATACAGACCTTACTAGGTTTAAGAAAGATAAAATGAGGAAGGTGCAATTGGATTATGATGAAAACCGTGTCTACCCGTGGTTCTCAGGTACTGTAGTACAACCCTCTCAGAATAAACGCCGCCCATACAGACAACGCCCGTTTGTCAATAGCAATGCTTATGATGCGTCCTCTGGCCCTAACACTAGTGACAGTGACATTGAACTGTCTGTACATCCTTCAACCTCCCAAGGGAAGGGTTTTCAGGACAAACCTCCTTCTGGAAAGAGGGGGAGAGGCAGAGGAGGCAGAGGCAATGAGCGACCCGAAAGAGCGGCATGTGGAGAAGAGTCATGAACACTTCGGTCCAAAAAAGTGTAGTTATCAATCTCTCTTCCCACAATCTATCTGCGGCAGAAGAGGCAGTACTTAATAAGGGCCTTTTGTTCGTGCCTACTAATCAGTTTGATCCTTTTCAACATAAAATTGAACAACATCGCCTTGATAGATCTCTACGTCTCAAGGAATTCTTTGCCAAAGAACCAACCACGACAGTGAAACGACACCATATTTCTCTACCCTACGACCTAAATCGACATTTGATCCGATATCGACTAATCCATCTATTAAATGTTTTTCTCGCCTAATGGAACAAAGTATATCCAAGGCCTTCACGCAGATGCCGACATACAGACCTAATCTCAATATCAATTAAAAGAATGCCCTGAAATCTTTGCAAACTAATCGCAACATTGTTATCCATCCTGCGGACAAAGGCGGAGCGATTGTAGTACAAAACAAAAGTGATTATTGCAATGAGATCTACCGCCAGCTTTATGATTCCTCTGTGTACCTCCGTTTGCAACATGATTCTACATCTGAATATCAGAAAAAATTATCACTTATTCTTCAACAAGCCAAAGATGAAGGACATTTGTCTAGTAAGGAAATTGAGGCCCTGTACATTAAATATTCCCGCACTCCGATTTTATATACTTTGCCGAAAGTCCTTGGACCAACCCCCTGGCAGGCCAATTATATCTGCCCGGGGTTCGTTGCTGTACTCTGTATCGCAGTTCCTAGACCAGATTTTACAGCCGATTGTACAAGCACAAGGTACATATCTGAAAGACACGACTCACCTGTTATGTATCTTACAAGCTTTTGAATCCCTGCCTGTGGATTGCCTCATGTGTACTATTGATGTGGTGAGCTTGTACACCAATATCCCACATGATAGAGGTGTACAGGTCACACTTGACCTTATCTCGAATTATCAGACTTACTCGGGTCCCCCTATTGAGCTGGTGCAGCAATTGCTGAATATGGTCCTTAATTGCAACTTTTTTCACTTCGATGGTTGTACATATTTACAGACCCAGGGCTGTGCGATGGGGTCCTCAGTGGCCCCATCGTATGCTAATGCATTTATGTTTTCAGTAGAAAAGGAATTATTTTTGGAACACCCTGTACATAAGGACCATATAGCGCTATATCGATGATATTTTGCTATTTTGGACTGGCTCCGTTGACGAATTCAACCAAATGATGGTGACTGTAAATCAATTGAATCCGACGATTAAATTTACAACTTCCTACAGTTTGACTCAAATCCATTTCTTGGTTGTTCAAATTACAAAAGTTGATAACAAATTACATACTTGTCTGTTTCAGAAGCCAACGGACTAGAATACGTTGCTCCATGCACAGAGTCATCATCCGCCGTCCTTAATTAAGGGCCTACCGTATGCCCAGTTAGTCCGTGTGAAGCGGATCAATAGCGAATCAAGTATAGCCGAACAGCAAATTAAACAAACCTTGTCTCTATTCCAACAAAGAGGCTATAATAGCCGAATACTCAAAGAGGCTAGAGATAAAATCTCACGAGTGAAAAGGGAGGAACTTTTGGTTAACAAAGAAAAATCTTCCTTATTGCATCAGATTCCGTGGGTGAGTAAATACAACCACCTAACTTTTTTTCAGAAGCGTGCAGCCAGGTCTTTGTGACCAATTGTTAGTACTAATCGGCAGATAAATCTACATAAGTACCAACTTTTATCGTGTCATACCAGAGGTAGAAACCTCAGAGACTTACTGTGTATAAGTGATGTTACTAGCAAGGATCTGCCTACCAATACCGCTTTGTCAGTAAGGAAACCGGGGAATTATAAATGTACGGGCTGTCTCAGTTGTTCACAGATGATACCAGCGTCGACTTTTGTACATCCCAAGACCAACCAAAAATTCCCCATTAAGCAAGTGATGAACTGTACTACACAATTTGTCATTTATGTGATCATTTGTCCTTGCAAATTATTGTATGTGGGAAAGACTGTGAGGAAAATAAGGATAAGGAAAATAAGGACCATAATTACAGATATACTGTCGATCTCATATTTTATATACTATTACGTTCAGTAGAGGGTGACTACGACGGGCTGGGATTAAGTGACTGATTCCTGGTGCTAAATATCCATTTCACGAGAAATGCAAAATAAAGATACCAGGAAAAGCTGTCAGCTATATTAATATTCTACTTCCTATAGACATAAATTCAATTGGGACAAAAAAAGGGGGACAAAAAAAGGGGGACAAAAAAAGTTATCTATTTAAACGTAATTAATTGGATTCCAATTCATTTTCAAGTAAGGTGCTACATATTTGGGGAGAAATTAATTTAAAAATTATTTTGAGATTAGGAGTATTTAGAATTTAAGAGAGGGATTATCTTTAGGGAAAAATGAAAAACGTATATACTATGATCAAATATTTTAAGAATATTAAAAAATATTAAAAATACTAAAATATAAAAAATATACTGTGAAGGTGAGAGTTATAATACTTAAGGTGATAATTTGGAATTTAGTGATCCGAAAGTAGATTTAAGGTGGAATAGTTTTAGAGTAAATTTTAGAGCTCAAGTTAAAATTAAAATGGCTATTTGGGTATTAGTTGAGCCAGAATATGGTTCTAAATATAGGGACATATAGTGTAAAGTGTGCAGAAGTTGGATAGGTATATTTAAAGCTAATTATACATATCGAATAGAGTGAGGGGCTGGTGCTTAGAGAAGGGACAAGGACAAGTGATTTCTGAAAAAATGAAAAATATGGGGGACCATTATGAAATACAGTGGTAACCTATACATTCAAAAGACAAATTGTTACAAATGACTACATTGCGTAATAAAAACTAATGAATGGAGAAAAGTCAGGAAACTATACCTCATAAAATTAGGTAGTTAAAAACATACTGATACTGAGCAACATTAATAAACATCTAAAATCAGAAAAAACTTTATATTGTTAAGTAGAATTGATATGACCTATTAAAAACTAAAGCAGCATAACATAAAGCACATAATCAAGTATCAAGAAAAGGTGCAATTTCATAATTGTCGTTTAGACCCTTAGGTCTCATGGAGTCAATTTGGTAAATCCAATACATTTCTCGTTGTGACAGCAGTTTCGCCAAGTCACCACCTCTGGATCCCAGCTTTACCTGTTCAAGGAATTTGACTTGAAGTTTAGAGGGGTCAGAGTTATGCATCTGAAAGAAGTGTTCGGAAACTGCATAGCTCATTATTTTATTCTTAATGTTCCTGAGATGTTCCTGGATTCTTAATTTAACAATTCTCTTTGTCTTTCCAATGTATTTCATGCCACATGGGCATTCCAGCATATATATAATTGATGTGCTCATACAGTTAATAAAGTGTTTTGTGCTGAAGTCCCGTGTACCATCTGAGTTGGTGAATTTCTTTTTCGTGCACACATGTTTACAGATAATACAGTGGCCACATGGAAAGGAACCTATAGGTTTTGTTACAATCCCCGATTTTTCTTGAGAATTTCCTTGTGATTTCAGGTTGCTTGGTGCTAAAATTTCTTTGAGATTTTTGGATTTTTTAAAAATAACTCTAGGTTTCTCTGGTATGATCTGTTCCAAGATAGGGTCAGTAGTTTTTCTTTTAGCTCCTTCAATCAATACCTCTGGGTAGCCTCTTTTCTTGAATCTCTCCCCATATAGTTGGATTTGTGTCTCGCAATCAGATTCTTTACAACAGTTCCTTTTTACTCTGCAGAACTGTGAGTAGGGAATATTGGTTTTCCACTGTTTTAAATGACTACTTGAAAAATGCAGGTAACTATTTGTGTCCACTGTCTTGATGTGATTCGTAGAGATAACTCTCGGGCCCTCTTTAGATAGTCTTAAGTCCAGGTATTCTACTGATTCATCTGAGAAGTTATAAGTAAATTGTAGATTGTAATCATTAGAGGCCAGCCATGTGTAGAATTTTTTGAACTCAGTTTCATCACCTTTCCATATTAAAATAATGTCGTCAATATACCATTTATATAGCAATATGTTTTCCAAAAAGGGGTTATTCTTGTATATGCATTGCCGCTCCCAGCTTCCCATATGTAAGTTCGCGAAGCTGGGCGCAAAAATCGTGCCCATCGCCGTCCCGCACGTCTGGAGATAAAATGTGTCTAAAAATCTAAAATAATTATGTTTCAGAATAAAATTGATCATATCACAAATAAAATCTTTATGTTCTTTCCTCATGTCTGGGTCTTCTTCCAAGAATTCCTTCACCGATTCTATACCTTTCTCATGGGGTATGGACGTATATAATGATTGTACATCAATGGTTACCCATCGATAGTCTTCTTTCCACTCGATCTCTTCCATGATCTGTAAGATGGCCGTCGTGTCTTTTAGATATGATGGGAGATCTTTCACGTATTTGCGTAGAAAAATTTCAACGTATTCGGAGATGCGTGCAGTGATGGATCCAATGCCCGCCACAATTGGTCTCCCAGGGGGGTCCACTAGGCGTTTGTGGACTTTGGGTAGATGGTAAAAAATCGGGATAATAGGGTGATTTATGGGCAGATATTGGTATTCATCTTTGTTTATAAGATCCTTTCTTAATGCATTCAACAAGGCTGGTCTCAATTCTTCCAGAAAGACATCTGTAGGATTATTTGGAAGAGGTAAATAGGAATTTGTATCAGATAAGAGTCTTAGAGCTTCTTTTACATAGTCCTCTCTATTCATAATCACCAGTCCACCTCCCTTGTCGCCTTGTTTAAGAACTAGACCGTTATTGTCTTTTAATGCTTTTAGGGATTTTTTTTCTGCTGGTGTGAGGTTCTCGTTTCTCTTTGGGGGTTCCAATTTCTCTAAATCCCTTTTAACCAGTTCGTAGAAAGTGTTGATTTGGTTACTTCGTGATTCCAACGGATAGAATTTGGATGTACTTTTCAAACCGGATTTATTGATGGTTACGTCATAACCTTTTATGGCCGCTGATTCCTTTAAAAAAAATGTCTTTTGAGAGTCAATTTACGTATAAATTTATTAAGTTCAATGTAGAGTTCGAATTTATTTGCTTTACTGGTTGGAGCAAAGGAAAAGCCTTTGCTGAGAAGTGATAGATCCGCCTTGTTTAGTGCATAGTTTGAAAGATTGAAGATGCCTTGTTGTTGTGATTCATCTATTACACTTTTTTGTGTGGCCATTTCGTTTACCTCCTCTTCGTCCGCGTCTTCTTGCCAAAACCTTTTTAGTGGCGAGGCTACTCTGATATTTTCTTTCAGTAAGTTTTTTCTTTGTGGAAGTCTCAGCATCTGAGCCGGGGATAAAAAATCAGCATCACTGCATGAGTCCTGATCCACTGACAGGTGTCTGATCGTAGTGGGATCTGTTCTTGTAGCATCTCTTCTTTCAAAATGACCTGTCCTATTTTTGGGGTAAAATCTGATCCAGTCTCCCGTAGCTGTTTCTTGTAATATCCATTTCTTGGTCGGGATTTTTTCGTGGTATCTGCCTAAGGGTTCACGTCTTTTCCAATTTCTGACACGTCCCGTAGTATAATCCCTCAGGTCTCTTCTGAATTTACTGGCCTTAGTGTCCTTAATATTTAATTCAAGTTTTTCCATTTTTTTCATCAGTGTAATTCTATTTTGTTCAAAATCGGGTTGGGTTTCAGATTCTTTTAGTTTCTTATCCTTGATCTCCATGTATTTTTGACATTTCAATAAAATTTTCTTTTTTTCTTCAATAATTAATAACATCAGTCTCCTTGAGCATTCAGTAGTAATAATGTCCCATTTTTGCATGAATTCCTTATTGTCCTGTCCAAAGGTAGGTAGCTTAGTAATACGTAGTCCTCTGGGAACTCTACTCACTTTTAAGGATTGCTCTAGGCCAGCTATATCCCACCATGCTTTAGCCTCCATGGTAAGAGTTTTCTCCATATCCCAGAATAACTCATCCAAAGTGTTGTCTCTCTCTTTGATTAAGCTGGGTTCTTCCGTGAAGATGGTTTGACAGAAGCTTAGCCTCTTGCTTCCTAGTTCCTGATTCCTAAACATTGTCTTTGTTGAATACAGGAGGTGTTGAGTTAGGAGTGCAGCTCGTTGATATACACAGAATTATTTGGAAACGATGGGGTAACAAGCGCGCGTCCACTAATTCACCTCTACGAGAATAGTGTATTGGAGGTATCCGCCTAATTGATAGGGGCTGCGTCCTGTCCCAAGGTGGGTTCGCTGTAGTACCAAACCCTTGTAAAAATGTCTGGAAAGGAATGACTTGGGAACGGCTGGAGCGCCTCAGATACCAGTAATTGTAGTAGTTATAAGTCCAATAGCGATAGGATAAAAAATTGGGGGAGAAAAAGAGGGGGGAGAAAATTTATAGTGTAGTAGGTTAAGGCAACAGTAAATCACACCCGCAGTGTTGGGGAGTAATGGTAATGGCCAAATTATAACAGTGCTACCAACACCTTAAATCAAAAATCTTAGTTTGGAATTAATATGTGCAGATGGGATGTTAAACAGATCAGTGCAGGTACAACAATTATATATATGAGTGTACCAGAAGTAACCTTTGGTCTATAGCATATAATCGATCCTAAGGCAGTTCAGCACCAAGCGTGAGCAACATGAAATATAAAATCATAGAGAGACATAGTGCATTATCCTTTAAAAATAAAAGTAGTTTTAATTAAATCTTTAAAATAGCTGCGTACCACAAAGCAAATAGAAATAAGCATTAAAATATATAGATTGCAGTCTTATCTGTAGAGGATCTCAGGGCTGCAGGCAAGGGGCAACACCGTCTATTCCACTCCTCCTTGATATGCGTCCACACCTCGGGTGAGTAGCTGAAAGGTGCTGTGATGCCGTATGAGAAAGCTTTGATGTGCAGCAGGGTAATATTCGCCTTTTATCCAACGCGTTTCGTCCGCACAGTTAGTGTTAACTGGCAAGGACTTCCTCAGGGATAAGTATTGTGGCGCCGCGATTGTCTCTCAGTTATATATAGAACGGAGCTCATCAATTAAGACTCGGAAGTTGTCTCTGCGGGGTGCCAAGACGGGAGCAGTGAGGTTTCAGTTGAAGGGTAGATTTGCGTGACCGTTACTAATATAATAGGCTACAACTGATGTTAAAAACTTTGCACATAGATCAAAAGGACTTTAACACAGAAACGAATTAAAAATATTAATGACAGAGGGTACTCGTAGGACAATGTCTGAAATTTGTTTACAAATCGGTATTTATAAGAAGAACGGAACAATTACTTTAGCACAGATGTTGTGTAAATATTCACAGCAGGTTAGATATGTTCGTAATACCTAGCCTTGCTTATAGAGTGTGCTAAGTGGTGTGTGATGCCCAATTAGGAAATATCGCCCAAATTGACGCCCAATACAGTAAGATGCCTATTCCAACATGACACCTAAATCAACAAGACGTCTAGTTAGATTAGGAGTCTGCGCTAAAAAATCATAAAAGATACTATACTACACATAATATGACTGCTCCGACATCGGCGCCCCGCTCTCTCCCTTTTATTATTTTTTAGCGCAGTAGATGACTCTACCTCGCTGCCAGAGGCAGTACTACTCTGTTCAAAATCGGGGTTGGATCTTCCGATAGTGGGTATATTTTTAACACGCAGTCCTCTCGGTATTTTTCTCTCCTTATGGTATTCCGATAGGATGATGCCATGGAATAAGTAATCCATCTGAACAAGGTTCAGGAGAGCACCGCAGACTGATTTTGAACAGAGTAGTACTGCCTCTGGCAGCAAGGTAGAGTCATCTACTGAACAGACTCCATCATCCTCATCTGAAACTACCACACAGAAGCCCCCTTTAGGGGTGAATACCCGCGCCCAAACGGGGCGCGGAAACACAGGTACACGCGGAGGGGCAGGCAGAACCAGAGGGGCAAGGGGTCGACCAAGGATCCACAATTAGTGTTCAATCTATCTTCCAAACCACTGTCTAAAGACCATCTTACAGTACTCAACAAGGGATTATCCTTCGTACCAACCACACATCATGATCCTGTGGCTTGGAAAATTAATACTAATAGACTTAACCGCCAATTGAAATTCAAAGAATGGTTTAACAACTCACAAACTGTAACCACACTTTCTACCACGAATCCCTTTAGAACCCCCTCTACGTTTGATCCCCCCTCAACCAATCCATCAATCAAATCCTTTATTAGGATCATTAATGAGACGGAAAAAACCTGCAAGAATATAAATGACATCCCTAATCTGTCTAAGTCAGAACGTGCTGCACTCAAAGACCTCTCACAAGATTCCACAGTAATTATCAGACCTGCGGACAAAGGGGGATCTATTGTCCTCCCTGACAGTTCTGATTACATTAAAGAAATTAATCGTCAACTCTCAGATCCAGCGGTATACAACCTCCTAAGTGGTGACCCCACAGGGTCCTTTAAAAAGGATCTTGATGACATACTACTACAGGCAGAAGAAGATGGATATATTTCAAAGGAAACCAAGAAATTTTTGATTACTGAACATCCCAAAATACCATTGATCTACACGGTACCAAAGATACATAAATCTCTGACAGCACCTCCGGGCAGACCCATCATATCTGCAAGAGAGTCCATTTATCATAAAGTTTCCAAATGCTTAGACTTCTTTTTACAACCTATTGTTAAGAACTGTAGATCATTCATTGGGGACACTACGGATCTTCTGAACCAGTTACTATCAATTACTGACATCCCAGATGGAGCAACACTGATTACAGCCGATGTGAGCAGCCTGTATACCTCGATCCCTCACGGGGAAGGGTTGCAGGCTGTGCGACAGAGTATCACAGATAATGTTTTGTACACCGGACCACCGGTGCCCTTTTTTCTAACATTACTGGAAAAAACTCTCAAAGAAAATTACTTCTTTTTCAATGGGAAATATTACTTACAGTTGACAGGCTGTGCGATGGGGTCCTCGGTGGCCCCCGCATTTGCCAACATATACATGGATTTTTATGAACATCTATTTCTGTATAACTCTGAAGCTTTCTTGCAGAACTGTTTGTATTATTGCAGATACATCGACGACCTCCTTTTTATTTGGAAAACTGATGGAGTGGACTTTGTCAACATCATGAATCATCTCAACACAATGTCTAACCCTATCAAGTTCACTTATCTTATACATCCCAGAACTATCAATTACCTTGATGTGCAGATCACCATCCAGAATGGAGTCATCAGCACCAATTTGTACACCAAGCCCACCGATCGCAATAATATCCTCCATGCCAGTTCTTACCATCCACCGGCACTCAATTTTGGTCTCCCACATTCTCAGATGCTAAGGGCACACAGGATTGTGTCACACAAAGATCAATGGGAGACTCAAATGCTGAGGATGGTCGATAAATTTGAAGTCAGAGGATATGATCGATACAGACTATTGCAAATAAAAGAATCCATCTCACATATCCCCAGGAATGAAGCTCTGCAAACTAAACAGAGGACCCCTATGTCCAACAAAATTCCATTTGTACAGAAGTATTACACAGGGAGCTGTCATCTTAATACAGTATGTAAAAAGTGGTGGCCTCTAGTTTCCCAGGATCCAGGACTAACCGACCTTAAACAAAGTACTCTGATGCCGTGTTATCGCCGGGGTACCAACCTCAAAGACTTACTGGTGAAATCGGATGTGACTCATAGACCCCCCTCCAATCTAAAGAATGGTTGCTTTAAGTGCCTCCAGTGCACTATTTGCAGACACATGCAAACGGGACCCTTTTTCAACCACCCACAATCTGGGAAGAAGATCTACATTAAACATCATCTGACCTGTTTATCCACATTTGTGGTATACCTGATTCAATGCCCATGTGGCCTCTGTTACGTGGGTAAGACACGTCGAACATTTAGAGAACGGATGGCACTTCACCGCTCCAACATCAGACAAGCACTCACCAAAGGTACCTCCGAACAATCCGTCGCTAGACACTTTCTACAGGCAAACCACAGTCTAGCAACGCTAAAGCATCGGATAATTGACACAGTACCCACATTACGACGAGGAGGAGACAGAGACAAAATGCTCCTACAATGTGAATCAAGGTGGATTATCCACCTAAACACCATGTCACCCAATGGACTTAACAAACACCTTAATATATCCTGCTTTACCTGAACTGGACTTTCTACTACACCACCACGGCCTGTTATACATACTCGAACTTTATAATACTGTGACCCCAATGATTGTGTAGTACCCACATGTGGGATGGTTCCCTGTTATCATCATTTATCATCTATGCCCATCTTGTTCATCTCACTTAGCACATTTACTATTGGTCATAGCATAGTCTCAGTGGACACAGGGGGGATAGCTCGGGGCCCAGGTTCATCCACTCGGAGCTTGGTTTGATATACATGTACCTGAAGCTATATACCTTGATTACGGTGGGCTGGTCCCACGTCTACTTCTCTAGGATAATAGGACATCCCATTTAAGAAGTAAAAAAAAGGAAAAGAGTGTATTTGGAGAATTAGGGATACAGGTTCAAAAAATAACTGTAATTAGTCCAATACGCTCCAACCACTAATCAGGGATTGCCAGCCCTGTAAAACAGCATACAATAAAAAAGATGCTCACCACTTTATCTTTTTCATCCCATTTAAGAGACAGGCTCTGTTTCATTGTGTGTGCTCTCAATATATTATCTCCCGGTGCACATTTGAGTATTCTCTATGCCTCATTAGACCTCCCTCAGCGGTAGTACTTATTCTACTAAGTTAAGTGTTTCCTCATTGACTCTATAAGGCATTTATGTACACACTTACTCCCCTGTCATTAGAATAGTACCGTTAGACTTGATTTCTGTTTGTCCTTGGTGTGGACATACCGGGGCTGTAGATATCGGCAGACGGACTACCTTCCTCTGAACAGGGGTTGTTTCGTGCAGTGCATCCAGAATGATCGTTAAAATTATTATTTATAATTCACCACTTAAAAATTTTGTATTTCTGTAGTCAAACTTCGTTACTAGTATTATGGTTCTTACGGAATATGACCTTGTGATTATATTTGTGGTTGTTTGAACTTATTAGACTCAACTTAACACATGTACTTTATCATACCTTCCCTTCGGTAGTAGGTAGTGTACTACGGTGTTTTAAATTGTTTGTTATCACCTTGACACTAACTTGCTTTTTGTTTACAATTGTTGCGATTAGCGAGATTTACTGTTACTCATGCACTTGTCAAGAGTTTCATTACGATGTAACCCCACACCATGTTTATTTTATGTTTTATCCACCATGTAACATTTATCTCATATTATTCACATGTTTTACTTTGCTATTACAGCTTTGTTTACACTGTTCACATGCATCATCATACATGGCCGCATATCGTGCCCGCGACGAGATGCCTCCGGATTGACGTACCTTTCCGACAGCCTGGGACGCCCCGTGGATGGGCATGAACACGTGTGCTTTGGATCTAAGGTACTTATATCACTGCGTTGTCTCACTTTGTAATTTGTATCCCTGATGAAAGGATTGCATTAAAATCCTGAAACGTTGGACTTAAGCCTGAAGTATTTATTATTGATTTCCAAATAGCCGTCCAGTGCCAAGCACTTTGCATCATATATTTTGGACATACTTTTGTTCCAGCTGGGGCACGGACGCACATAATTACCGGTGAGGAGTGCCACTTGAACTATATTGAGATATATAT
>WWET01010785.1:0-10527 GCA_011038615.1 Limnodynastes dumerilii
CCGGTCCGCGGTCGACCAGTCGATCGCGATCGACTGTTTGGCCACCTCTGGCTTAGAGAATACAAGATCAATGCAATTACCATCCTTATGTGTAGAAGAATCAATACCCTGGGCCAAGAGATGAGGTAAGAGAGAAAAGCTTAGAGGCAGTAGGAGAAGGAGGATCATTAATGGGAATGTTGAAATCACAGAGGATAATGGTTGGTAAGACAGAGGATAAGTGTCAGTTTCAATGAGCCAGGTTTCTGTTAGTGCAAGAAGGGTAAGGTTGTAGAAAGGAAGAGGTCATGAATAGAGGTAAGCTTGTTACAGAGACAGCGTGCATTCCATAGTGCACAATTTATTGTTTTTGAAGGTGGTGGGAGACAGGATATGTGTTTCACATTAGCCTGATTTCTGTAGTGTCAAGAGTTTGAGTGGTTTGTGTGAGAGATGTGAGGGGGACCAGGATTTGGAGAGATATCACCAGCTAACAGAAGAAGTAGTGAGAGAAATAGAAGATTATGTGATCTAGATGTTTTATTTGTACCATTAGAGGAAACTACAGATAAATATTTAAGATAAGATAAGAGTTCATGCAAGTTAATTTGGGGATTGCTTAGTAGTGCTGGGCCTATAAGGATACAGGGATATGAATGATGGGTACTGAAAGATGTATAGAAGTGATAAGAAACGTTGTGTAAGGAAATAAGAAATAGCAGTATTGCAAGCATTGTAGGGGGGATGGTATAAGCAAATATAGATTTAAGTTAAATGTGTTAATGATGGTTAATAGTATGTGGATGAAAAAGATACAACATTAAAAGCATTAATAAGCATTGTTCTTGCAAAGATCCAAGTAGTGTTTCTAGTCAATGCACAATGTTGCTGCATGGTGCAGAGTTTGAAGAATTACAGGCCAGGTGTAAATGTTGTTCTTGAGTGGGTGGTTTCTAAGTAGAATGTTTCCTCCTGTTCTCCTCTTGTTCAACGCTTGTATAAAGCTTTCAGTTTCATATGATGTTATTTTCAAAGGACTTGGAAGAACTGTACTTCGAATAAACTGGGCTTAGAATGTCTGCTTTTAAGATGTCGACAGCCTTTACTCCTTTCCTCCCTTATTGCAATGAGACAAAAAACATCATATGTAATTACATGTGAGTCTTCCAAAAGATACAGTCAAGACAGAAATTTCATTCCAAAATAACATCAAAATATATGTCCCATACAGTATGCAAACACAAACCCTCAAGAGAAAAAAATATTGCTATTTGCTTAAATATGCTTAAAAAATTAAGCATAAATAATATAAAATTTGACCATGAATTAAAAAGTTTTAGCTTGCAATGTCACATTTCAATGTAATAGCACAGAAATTCACATGTCATATAACTATAAACAAGTGTGCCACCCCTGTCAAAAAAAGGTTATGTTGGTATGTTTCATTGTAATAAGTAGGGGTTAATTTTCAATGCCAGTTGCTTTTCTGCTCAGAGGAGAACCCTGACTGGTTCTGCTTTCTTGACAGAGAGATTTCTGCTAACCAGCTGAGATTTATCTTTTATTATATTATTTCTTGCACAATACACAAACACTACAATTTTGTCACACATTTATCATTGCTACACTACATTCACACTCATCACCATATTATTGTGGCCTTTTTTACTTTACATTTAATTGACAGCCCCTCTGATTTGTGCCGAGCATTTTAATACCCTTACACACTTTACAGAAAATGAAGTTGGTGCCTTCCCCTCGTACTGTGTAGATCTGGATGATCGCATCTTGTATGGAGGAGTTGCGAGACAGACAAGTGAACATCCTGATCCAAACACTGATGGGGATGATACCACCTCTGCTGCTGCTGTATGTCCTGTTAGATTCCCACGGCCCTGTCAGTATAGGCAACAACATGCCCTACATATGCTCCATGAAGGTGACATAAAAAAGATGTACCGATTGTCTACAGGGTGCATTGAGTCCCTTTATGAACTCTTAAAACCAGACCTGGAACCAATACATCACACAAATCTTGCGGTTCCAGGAATATTAAAACTACATGAGGCTTAACATTTTTTTGCCACTGGCACTTTTCAAATCACAATTGCCCTAGGTGGTGGGTTTTCACAACCCACATGTAGCTGCCATTTAGCCCAGGTGATTGCAGCTTTGCGCAAGCATGCTGCCACCTATATTAATCTCCCTCAAACGGCAGCGCAGTGGCAAGAAATCAAGCAGGATTTCTATGCCATTGCACATTTTCCCAGTGTGCTGGGTGCAATAGATTGCACCCATATAGCACTTTGCCCACCTAAAATAAATGAAGAAATATTTAAGAATCAAAAATTTTACCATTCCCTCAATGTGCAGATAATATGCAACGCCAAGATGGGGATCATGAACATCATTGCTGGCTTTCCTGGGTCATCGCATGATTCCTACATTCTTCAACAGAGTGGGATATTCTGGAAGTTTGAGGACAAACAGTTACCCCATGGATGGCTGCTAACCTTTCACTTATTTTTTTTGTTTGTTGACTTTTAAAACTTCTGCAACATGTTTTTCCCAAATGTTTTAGTTTTTAAAATTGGTTATTTACTGTATTTTTGCCTGTTGTATTTTGTTTTGTTTTTTGTAGGAGATGCTGGATATGGATGTTGGCCATGGTTGATGACCCCTTTGTCCATCCCAACATCAGCACCAGAGAGGGGGTTTCAATTTGCGCACATCAGGACCAGAGGAGTAATTGAGAGAACCTTTGGTCTATTAAAAACTAGGTTCAGATGTTTAGACAGAACCAGTGGTGTGCTGCTTTACTCCCCAGAAAAGGTTTGTGACATCATTATTTGTTGTTCTATATTGCACAATATTTGTGCCACAAACCATTTGTTGGAGGAGGTTGATCCAGATCTTGATCTGGACATAGATTTGACGCCCTCTGCTGCTCCTTTGGCACAGAACATTGGTGTTAGGGTGAGTCTGCACAGTTGCACCAGAGTACGAGACTACCTTCAGGTGGTCTTCACCATTGCCCCTGATGGTGGGGTTGGGCTTGGCTGCGCCCTGAGAGGTAGGTCACTACCCCTGGAGTTCCTGAGCGTAAAGGTAAATAAACAGACACCCCAGTGCAGACAGATAGGATTCACAACCACACAGACCTAATGGTTCACAGAAAAAGAGGACCTTTACAGGAACAGGAGAAGACAAATGAACCAACATAAACGAGGTAAGTAGTAGTAGCAGGACTCAGTGAGCCAGTAACAGAAGTAGCTAGTAACAGGTACTATGTACAAAAGGTGTGAGCAGTAGTAGTTGCAGGGCTCTGTGAGCCAGTAGAAGTGGTAACAATTAGCAGGCACTATGTACCAAAGGTGAGGGTAGTATTTATAGCAGTGCTCTGTGAGCCAGTAGAAAAGGTAGCAAGTAACAGGTACTATGTTCAACAGGTGTGAGCAGTAGTAGATGCAGGGCTCTGTGAGCCAGTAGAAGAGGTAACAAGAAGCAGGTACTATATACCAAAGGTGAAGGTAGTAATAATAGCAGGGCTCTATGAGCCAGTAGTAGAGGTAGCTAGAAGCAGGTACTATGTACCAAAGGTTAGGGTAGTGGTAATTTAGCAAGGCATTATGAGCTAATGGAAAGGATAGCAAATAGCTAGTACACATATAAACAGGTGGTGGTAGTTTAGCAGGGCTAAATGAGCCAGAAACAACAAACAGAACAAGAAAGTATCCAGGACAGAGATCCAAACGAGGATACCAGCGAGACAGAAGAAGCATAACCTAGACAGGAGACGCTATAACCCGCACCTGGGTAGCTGCAGCATCAGAGGAAATAAGAGGACTCCACCAATCAGCGGTGCACAGTGGTTGGAGGACTTCTAGCAAACTACAATCCCAAGAATGCCTAGCGCTGGAAACTAACAGACTGCGCCTAGCAACAGGAGGGAGGCGCTGGGACGCAGGCATAAAGGAGGTACGCTGCAACATAACATAACATTACTGAGGAGAGATCAAAGAACCTCTAAGCCCAAATTTTCCTGGAAAATTCTTTTTAAATTGGGAAATTAGACACGGAGCATGAATATTTTTCGCAGGAACCCATGAACGTTCTTCTCGGCCATAACCCTTCCAATGGTTGAGAAAATATTCTTGGCCTCTAGTTTTTTTGACATCAATGATGGACTCAATAACAAACTCTTGATTACCCTCGACTACTACCGGAGGAGGTCTCTTGACAGGGGAAGAAAATTTTGCAGAAAAAAATACTGGTTTGAATAAAGAGCAATGGAATGTATTATGCAACTTGAGGTTCTTGGGCAAAAGTAAATGAAAAGCGACTGGATTGACCTTCTGAATTATTTTAAAAGGACCAATGAATTTAGGTCCCAATTTCTTGGATGATTGTTGGAGATGAATATTGCGTGTGGAGAGCCATACACGATCACCCACTTTATAGGTATGATGTCGATGATGTTTATTGAAAAATTTTGTGGCTTGAAGAGAGGCTTGTTTGAGTGCAGAGTGGATGTCCCTCCAAACTGACCTTGATCTGGATTCTATCCCTTTAATACATGGGTCTGATGAAGAGGGTTCAAAGGAATTGAATTTGGGATGGTGACCGAGAAGACAAAAGAAAGGAGCGACCTTGGTAGCTGAGTGTGTAGCATTGTTATAGGCAAATTCTGCCCAAGGAAGACAATCAGGCCAATTGTCTTGATGTTTGGAAATAAAGCAACGGAGATATTGTTCCAAGGACTGATTGGTTCTCTCAGTTTGCCCATTAGACTGCGGATGGTAGGCTGACGATGGACTGAGACCAATACCCAATAGGCCACAAAAGGATTTCCAAAAACGAGCCACAAACTGAGACCCCCTGTCCGAGACAATATCTGAAAGGATACCATGGAGACGAAAAATATGCTGGACGAAAAGCTGTGCCAAAGTGCGAGCACAAGGCAAACCTGACAATGGAATAAAATGTGCCATTTTAGAAAAACGATCTACCATGACCCAGATGGTATTGAGACCCTTAGCCGGAGGATAATCCATGGAGATATGAGACCACGGTCTGGTGGGAATGGATAGAGGAAGAAGATTACCAGTGGGTGCCGTTCTGGGAACTTTATTTTGCACACATACTTCACAGGAAAGAACAAATTCCTTGATGTCCTTGTATATAGCTGGCCACCAGACATGCTGGGAAACCAGCTTCACGGTCTTAGAAATACCAGGATGTCCAGATGATCTTACACGATGAAACTCAATCAAGGTAGCCTTACGGAGTCTCAGAGGAACAAAAAGCCGGCCATTGGGAGTGGAAGTGGGAGCTTGTGACTGAGCCTGAGAAATTTGAGAGAACAGACCTTGAGTGAGACCAATCATAATAGCAGAACAATAGGTGTGGGATACAGTTTAGGAGGGTGTTGATCCAAAAAACTCAGGGAGAGCGCGTCAGCTTTGAGGTTCTTTGATCCAGGTCTGTAAGTAATAGAAAAATTGAAAAGTGTGAAAAACAAGGCCCAGCGAGCCTGTCTGGCATTCAGGGGGTGATTCAGAGATGCGATTGCGAAAAGATCGCAAATATACGCACCTTAGGTAAGATCTTACCAGGTTACAGCCCATTGCATAAACAGTCACTCCCCTTGCAAACAGCGGCGGATCTTAAAGTTAGACCACCATTGACTAACCCTAACTGTGCGCTGTCATTTGAGATCTTAAGGGAAGTAGTAGCGTTTCTTTGCGATCCTAAGTGTCTGCCCGCGCCCACTTTCCCCTCATCTCCCTGCCTCCCCCCGCCCATTTTCATGCAAATCCTTCTTAAACTTACGCAGCACTTAAGATCTTAAGTGCTTGCGATCGATTCAAAGATACGCTCTTAGCGAATTTACGCTCCTAACCTCTACGTAGACAGCGTTGCACTATTACTACGCATGCGCAGTTATGCGAATTTTCTAAGATCCTAAATATACGCACCTAAGTTGCATGAAAATCGTATCTCTGAATCAGCCCCTCAATCTCTTAGCTGATCGAATATATTCAAGGTTTTTGTGATCCGTAAAAACCTTCACCTGAGGACAAGCCCCCTCTAACCAATGACACCATTCCTCAAAGGCCCATTTAATGGCTAATAACTCCCTATTGCCGATGTCATAATTTGCCTCTGCAGAAGAAAATTTACGAGAAAAAAGAGCACATGGGTGGAGTTTGCCATCCTCAGGATCTTCTTGAGAGAGGATTGCTTCCATACCAACATCTGAAGAATCCACTTCGACAATGAACGGGTTCTTGGGATTGGGATGACGCAAGACTGGAGCTGATGTAAATGCCTTTTTAAGATCAGAGAATGCTTGTACAGCTCGAGGAGGCCAGTTTGCTGGATTAGCTCCTTTCTTGGTCAAATCGGTAATGGGATCCAAAAGAAGAGAAATTTTTTTTACGAATTCCCGATAAAAATTAGCAAATCCCTGAAAGCGCTGGATAGCCCTCGAGTTAGTCAGCTGTTCCCAATCAAGAATGGCTTTGATTTTATTGGGTTCCATAGCAAATCCTCTGGAGGAGATAATGTAACCAAGAAAAGCGATTTCATCCACTTCAAATTGACACTTGCTGAGTTTAGCGTACAGTTTGTTTTCCCTGAGTTTTTGAAGAACTAGCCTCACATGATGACGATGTTCTGAAAGGGTGTTGGAAAAAAATCAAAATATCGTCCAAATAAACAACAATAAATTTGCAGAGAAACTCTCGTGGTACGTCGTTGATTAAATCCTGGAAAATTGCTGGAGCGTTACTGAGACCGAAGGGCATCACCAGGTACTGAGACCGAATCACCAGGTATTCATAATGCCCGGATTGAGTATTAAACGCTGTCTTCCACTCATCTCCGTGATGGATACGGATCAAATTATATTCTCCTTTAAGATCAATCTTTGAAAAAATCTTGGCCTCCCGTAATTGATGGAACAAGTCTGGAATCAAGGGTAACAGGTTGGAGTTCTTGACCGTAATGTCATTCAAAGTGCGGAAAGCCATACATGGCCTAAGTGTCCCATCTTTTTTTGATACAAAGAAGAACCCAGCACCCAGAGGAGACTTAGACGGTCAAATAAACCCTTTCGCCAAATTTTCTTGGATATAATCCTCCATGGACTTGGACTCAGACAACGAAAGGAAATACAGGCGTCCTTTCGGAAGTTTCGCATTGGGTAACAATTCTATCGCACAATCATATGGGCGGTGAGGAGGTAAGGTATCAGCTTCTTTGGCCGTGAAAACATCTGCATAATCTTTGTAGGGAGTCATCAAAAAGTAACCTGGCAGAAAAAACAGACATAGACAAACAATTCCCGGAACAGGCTGAACTCCAGTGGGTAATCTCTCCTGAGCTCCAATCAATGACGGGATTATGTAAAGACAACCAAGGGAATCCTAGGATGAGGGGAACCGAGGGGCAGGAGATCAGGTAGAACTGGAGTTGCTCTGAATGAAGGACACCTATGGACAAATTAATCAAGCCACCAGACATAGGGTTACCATCTAATGAACAAATAGATACAAGAGAGTCTAAAGGAATCGATGGAATATTCAAGAATCATGCAAGCTCATAATCTAAAAAATTTCCAGCTGCTTCACTGTCAATAAAGGCACAAGGGTTCTCTTGACGATTCTGAAAGGAAATCTTAGCAGGCACTAACAGGGAGTTGTTTTTGGAGACAAGATGTAGACCTAGATGAACCTCCCTAAACTCACCTAGGTCCGATCTTTTCCCGACTTCAAAGGACAAAGACGAATGAAATGGCCTTTCTGACCACAATACAGGCAAAGACCTGAGGACCGTCTTCGTTGCCTCTCTCGCTCTGTCAGACGATAAGCTCCTAATTGCATGGATTCAGGACTTGCCTCAGTAGGAGGATTAGAGAAGAGTGGAGAAGCAGGAGGTAAACGACCCTCTTTCTCGAACCTTCGTTCCCGTTGTCTTCTATCGATACGGATAGCAAGGGACATTAAGTTCTCCAAGGACTCCGGAACTGGATACTGGACAATTGAATCCTTGAGTTGGTCATTGAGTCCAAGGCGAAATTGACTTTTCAAAGCTGGATCATTCCAGTTGCTGTCAGTAGCCCACCTCCTAAATTCAGTACAATATTCCTCCGCAGAAGTTCGGCCCTGGCGAAGATTACGGAGATGGGTCTCGGCAGAGCTAACCCGATCTGGGTCATCGTAAATCAATCCCATGAAATTAAAAAAAGTTTTAACAGATTGTAAGGCAACATGGTCAGTACCTAAACCAAACGCCCAAGTCTGTGGGACTCCCTGGAGTAGGGAAATAATAATTCCTACCCTTTGGGTCTCAGTACCAGAAGAGGCAGGTCGAAGTCTAAAATAAAGTTTACAACTTTCTTTAAATCTCACTTCTCCTAACCACAGATGCGGAGAAGGCATTTGACAGGGTGGATTGGACCTTCCTGGCAGGGGTACTGAAACATATGGGGATGGGCCCAATTTGCACTAACAGGATTATGGTGTTATACTCATCTCTCTCCGCTCGCATTAAAATAAACGAGTCACTATCAGCTCCATTCCGAATAAATAACGGCACGAGACAGGGATGCCCGCTTTCCCCTCTGGTCTTTGTGCTTTGCATGGAGGCACTTGCTGGGGTCACCGTTGGGAAAAAGGAACATAAACTTGCATTATTTGCTGATGATCTCCTGGCTTTCGTGACTAGCCCCTTGATCTCTCTACCTAACTTAATGGCTGAGTTTGGGAAATTTAGCAATCTTGCAAACTTTAAGATCAATTACTCCAAATCGTCAGCCCTGAATCTATCTATCCCGGAGGAGCAATTAAATAGTTTGCAGTCGAAATTTCCCTTTGTGTGGGCACCCACGCATATCAAATATTTAGGGATTCTTCTCCCTAACTCCCTCACTAATCTCTTCCAGCTGAACTTCCCTCCGGCCCTAGACCGTCTAAAAGCAGCCTTTCAGAGATGGCAGCGCGGTGGCTTTTCCTGGCTAGGCCGTATCAATATTATAAAAATGACAGTTCTTCCCCAGATACTATATCTCTTACAGTCTCAATACTCCTTCCCACACAATTCCTGACATCACTTCAGTCCCATATCCGCCAGTTTGTATGGGCAGGAAAGCAACCCATATTTGGCCAGTATGTTCTCTATCGGAGACGCTCATAGGGGGGTCTTCAACTAACCGACATGCTTGAATACTACCATTCTGTACTTCTCACTAGGATCCTTGATTGGACTAGATCCCAAGGCACTAAACAATGGATAGCGATAGAAGCTGCCTCGCTAGATGCTTTTTCCAGAGGTAGTCCCGTGGCGGATGAAACTTCCTTCATCTAATCACCCTCTGATTCACCCATTGCTTAAATGCTGGCTCAAACTGTGGTCTCTCCCGTCTATATCAGCTGTAGCTTTGCCTTTAACTCCACTACCACACAATCCCGATCTTCCCCCTGGCCTCCCCCCTTCCAACCTTTTTCGCTGGAGAGAGGGTGCAGTAATCCGTAGTATGCACTTCTTAGAGAACAGGCTGGTTAAGTCATTTGCCTCCCTACAAGAAACCAATACCCTGCCTTCCACAGACTTCTGGATATACTTACAAGCGAGGGATTTCATTCTCAGCAAGCTCTGTTCCGGTGGTAAAGTGAGGTCGCTGACACCCTTCGAAACTTTATACACTCTCTCACACTATCCCAGACATACAGTTAGCCAGATCTACCGACTTCTTCTGGAGGACAAATATCCCCCCCCCCCTCTCTATACAAAACTATGGGACCGTGACCTTAACCGACAAGACACTGAAGAACAGTGGACTTAGACCTACCAGTTTACCCAGGCTTGCTCCAGTAGCTTGGGGGTGCTGGAAACACACTATAATGTGCTGACACAGTGATATCGCTGCCCAGACCAGCTGGCACGAATGGGGTGACATTCCTTCATATTTGGTGGAACTGTACTAGACTGACCCTGTTTTGGCTAAAAATTAAAGAACTGTCCTCGACAATCCTGGGATGCCCTGTTCCACTGGGACCCTCCTTTTGGCTTCTAAATTGCATAGATACTCCGATTTCCCAATATAAGAAATCGCTCTTGAGACATCTGAATAGCGCAGCCAAGGCTATGATACCAGTACACTGGCTGTCTGAGGTACCTCCATACCCGAGGGAATGGCTGGATAGAATAGACCTCTATAGGTCTATGGAGGAATTCACTTTATCTGGCCCTGAAAAGGCTGGGGAATTTATTGCCACGTGGTATCCGTGGCTTCTATTTAAAGATACCTAAACTTACCACTTAATCATGAATCCAGGTTCGCCACCCCCCTCATTTCCCCCTTCCCACACGTGAGGAGTATCATCTCCCCCCTGAAATCATCTCGCTGAATGGTGTGAACAGGTGTTAAAGCAGACAGATGGTATACTAACAGGGCCGGTGCTAGGTCCCTGGGCACCCTAGGCGAAGTTTGGCCTGTCTCCCCCCCCCTTTATATGCGCCCCATCATATGCCCCTTCCGCGCTC
>WWET01010789.1:1747-12756 GCA_011038615.1 Limnodynastes dumerilii
ACACAGGTCTGTATAATACAGTGTTACACACAGGTGTGTATGATAGCAGTGTTACATACACACACAGGTCTGTATAATACAGTGTTTCACGCACACACACACACACACACAGGTTTGTATAATATAGCTTTACACACAGGTGTGTACAATACAGTGTTACATACACACAGGTCTGTATAATACAACGTTACACACAGGTGTGTATGATAGCAGTGTTACACACAGGTGTGTATGATAGCAGTGTTACACACACACACACACACACACACACACACACGTATATAAATACATCCAAACACGCGTACTCACACACAAATATATACACATTAAAACACACGCACACACACATACACATAAATATATACACCCAAACACACACACATAAACACAAATATATACACTCAAACACACACACACACACACACATATATATATATATATATATATATACACCCAAACACACACAAGGATGAATTCCGCAGGGAAAGCAGCATTTACCAGCTGTGATCATTGCGGAGGTATAGGTATTGCACATGTGCAGGACCTATTCAGCGCTAACTGGTGTACCTGGTGTACATAATTCCTCTTATTTTCTTACTTCTGGATCCAGATCCTGATCCAGAGTTTTCCAGCAGCGGAATCGCACTGCCTGTGTCCAATCCAGTGCTTGGGGATTAGTTCGACTGCACTACAGTGAATAATGTCTTTTTGCACTGATGCAGAACACTTATTTTGGGAGTTTATAAGTCCATAAACACAGGAAACAAAAGCATGAAACCCAGGAGCAGCCATGTTAAGGAACATTTGTGCTGCCTAAAATTAATACAGACACTTAGGTAGCAGCTCTTAAGAAACTGGGTTCTTGGAAGCCGGCTTGGGATGTCCTGTAATGAGGTCACTGGTCCTGGTTGAATGAGTGGTGGTGTAAATGTCTTACTCCCATCCCCCTTTTTCAGTGGTTGTCCAGGGACTTAGGCTTGCCACTTTGTGGGGGCGCGGGGGGATTTGCCTGCAAGTTTTACTCCAGTAAATGGGCCACCTAGGTATAGTCACCAAATTTAGCTCGGCCCGGAGTTTTTGCTTGTAGGTTTTCACCCTCGCTCTTGGGCAACTGCTTATATTCCTTTGCACACGATGTCTGTCATGGTGTAGAATTCTCACTTGAGCTGCTGATACATTTGGAAGGAAATGACCTCAGTACAGTGGATGTCAGTGAGTTGCTTATGAGCTTTAAGGAGGATTTTATGGGCAATGCAGGCAATGTGGCCCAGGAGGAAGTTGCTGTGCTCTGACATTGTGGAAGAGAAATTATGGAAGGGACTCGGTAAAGGTGATGTGGGTGATGAAGTGAAGTGAATGTGGCTGGGGTGGTAGCACAGCTGATGGCACAGTTGGAAGATTTGCTGGCGAGAAACGCAGAGTGGCAATGTGATGTGTCGCACTTGTATCGCCAAGATGGAGGGCATCTGTCATTTTTAGGTATTATTGTATAGTTGTTTAGAGGGTTTCGATTAGGTTAGTCTGGTGGAGGGTCCAGGTTAAGAGTTTCCTGACCTTGTGTGGTGGGAAAACAGGTACAAGCAAGTTCATATGAACAGGGAGTGGGTGATGCTGGGGGCCAGTCTTTGATGGAGGAGGCTAACGGGTGACGAAAAGTTGTTGTGGCTCTAACTTGGATGTTGGTGTTATCTTTGCTTTCTTTGTCACCAGTCTTGTGCTGCATTTATCTTTGCAGCAATTTAATGGTTAAAATGTAAACACATAAATAATCAATACAGAAACAATAAAAAATTCAGTTAATAAATTATTACTATTTGACACTTACAAATTGTTGTCCGTGTGATTATTTAATAGTAACAAGGTGGAAGGAGAATGGAATGTGAGAGCGTCAACCACTAGGGGGTGTACCAGTATTGTCTGTATTTGCACATACTGCATAACTAGAAAAGCCCCATATTAATTACAGAAAGCAATACACAGGTCACAGCATATCTCCATATGTACAGACATATTTGGTATTTAATGCCAATGGGCATTATAAAAAATGTACGCAATGTGGCCACACTCTGCGTTCTGAAAATGTCTGCATTGCTGCATTGCACAAGTCTAGTTTCAACATACGATAATGGGGTAGATCCAGAACTACGTGTGCCGTACGTATATTCGCGGAGCGTATTTTCGTACACCTATGTTCGTTACACTCCCCTCGACACACCCCTTGCAAGGACGTATTTTGTCAAAATACGCTACCCAAACCCTACCTTAACTTTTCCAAACGTAACAGCATACCTCCGCTAACGGACGTACTGACTACGCGAACGTACGCAGCTTAGCACACCCATACTGTACACTTTAAATACCACCCCCCGCCTACTTCACGTAAAACGCACGTATTGTTGACTAACGTAAATTTGGCACGCCCACACGTAAGTATTTACGTGAGACATACGTGAATCACCCATACGTACAAAATTACGCTACGTGAATGTGCTTATTTTCTATGGTGCGCATGCACAGTGCGTTCAAATCTGCGAAGTTACGTCTCCGCCACGTGTAAAATCGCGGAAAAACGTAGTTCTGGATCTGCCCCAATGTGCTAAAGACTGGTATCCAGACACTGATTTATCCGAAACCAGAAGAAAAAATAAGGCCAAAAGATAAGATTTATAACTGATTTTTGCCAACAAGCGGATGCAGTATCTAAGATTCTTAACAAACATCTTCCCATGTTAAAGTCAGTTAGGGAACAGCATTAGATGAATCCATATCAATGTGTTGGCATAGGGGGAAAACCTACAAGTTGGTCCACATTGGATATATTTTCTGTGTTAGCAGGAAGGATAAATATACAGAATGTTTTCCATGTGGTGTCTGATGTACCACGCGGAGAGACGTCTGGCGTTTTGCTCCAATTATTACCCCTCTTTGCCACATGCATTTTTTACATCTTTTGTATGGTTATAGTGCACTCACCTTGCCACATGTCATAGTCTGCAACTCTCCCATGGCATCTCATTTCCTGTGCTCCCACTAAGATAACCTCGGCTCCAACCATGATGGAAAGCTAACCCCCAATGTCACTTAACCCCTGGTGAATTAAGAGAAGTTATGCAGAGTCTGGACTCAATGCTCACAAAACATAACTTTCAAGATATGGTGCAGCACCTGGACAACCTCTGTCTTGATATTACTCAGCTGGGTTATTAGACTGTCCCATCGGGGCTATAGTATTATGTCTATGGATCCATATGGCTTCTTTTTGTAGTAAGGAGTGTTCCCTGTTACCTCCACATGTGGGCACAGGTACATGGTCGATAATTTTATACTTTAGTGATGCCAGACTATGCTTAGCTTGTACAAATGCTGAGCTACGGGTCGATTGTTACACTTACCATTAAGCGCTGAGTGTATGGCTGAGTGATGAAGCGCTATCTTCTCCTTGAGCGGTTTTGATAAGTCTCATAAGTTGGGTCATATTTTATAACTGGGCATAATGGAGGTTGTCTCTATATATACATACCAGGGGTGTATCTATGGGTCCAATGCCCCTGGCAAAGTGCCCCTTTACCCATTTACTCCCAGTACTCCCATCATGTGCCTCTGGCCTCCCCCAGTACTCCCATCATGTCCCAGATTTTCTTACCTAACCTGTGTCCTTCATGCGGGACTTTGGCTAGAATTGAAGTCCTGCGGTTCCCGAGATTTGCAAGGGTAATGAAGTCCCGCGGTTACAGAGAAGCCTGTGACTGCGGGTATCCTAGCAACCAGTCAGTCCTCATTTTAAAAGTATCCAGCCGCAGTCTATCTCCAGACCAGCGCTGCACTAGGCAACACTATCTCTTAGCCATGGGTGGCATCGTGGGGCGGCACCCCCCGTTGGATGGAACCCCTGGCAGGTGCCATCATGGCCAAGGGGTTGACACGCTTCTGGTTTTTGTTTAAAAACTCATTTGCATACATATCTCTCCACCTAAATCGATTATCAAAGCCAACATTTTTAGCCATATAGTATTTAATATTTAAAGCAGCCCCCTCACTAGAACACAAAAATCAAAAGAAAAGAAAAATAAGAGCAGGTGTGCGCTAATTAGAACAACTGCTGTAAGACTTACGGTGGGCAGCTCAGCATGGTGGTCGCATTTTATTTCGGCTCCTGATGGTCTCTCCCTAAATCCACTGGTGTTGGACTTCTGCTGCCTCTAACATACCAGTAACTGCAGTGACTAAAACATCCCACCCTGCAGTTGCTCACGGAGGGAAGAGTAGCTGCCGGGAGCCATATTTATCCCCGGAGTACGCCTCTGAAGAGAGAGGCCTGAGTGCATCTTGTGGGTCCCACATGCCTACCAGGGTCTTACAGAGCAGAGTACTTCCAACTGCTCACTAACCATTCATCGGTGCTGGAGATAAAGAGAACTTGCATAGTGTTGGCTGTGGGTAAGCTCTGAACCATTGCCATACTTGAACTACAGCCTGTATATTACCGGGAGTTTATTACTGTGTCACAAAGTCTTCTCCGTTTACTTCTAACGACCCCCTACTACAACCCAGGTGTACATTGTTAAAAGAGACGGGATTTACTCGGGCAATCACAGCTATAAAAAATATATAAAAATAATAATAATCATATTAAAAAGTAAATAAAAATAAAAATAAAAAACTGAAAAAATGTATTAATAATTATACAAAAGGAAAAAAACTCAACAAAAACAGAAAAAAGGAAAAAGAATAATTACAATAACAAATTAAAAAAAGAGTACCCCAAGGACTAGTGGTTTCGAGCAGTGGCACAAAGGGGAAGTAACTGCAACCACTGCCCTCAAGGTCGTAACATTTTCAATTGACAACATTACTCCCTTCTCCAATAAATCTATTGTTCTTCTGCCTGGGCTGAGTTATAGTGGAGAAGCTTATACTTGTCAAAAAAAACACAAAAAAAAACATCTTCTATTGATATTACACTTGTTGCTGCATAATATCCTCTTATAGCTACTGGAATAATCTAAGGACTGAACTTCTGTCCACATTTTCAATAATCAATTTTTGAAAGTAAATATTTGCTTTGGATTGCCTGGGAGGAGAACTGACCAATTTACCTATGTGTTAAAAAAAGAGTACCCCAAGGACTAGTGGTTTCAAGCAGTGGCACAAAGGGTAAGTAACTGCTACCACTGCCCTCAAGGTAGTAACATTTTCAATTGACAACATTACTCCCTTCTTCAGTAAATCTATTGTTCTTCTGCCTGGGCAGAGTTATAGTGGAGAAGCTTATACTTGTCAAAAAAAAAAGCCATCTTCTATTGATATTACACTTGTTGCTGCATAATATCCTCTTATAGCTACTGGAATAATCTAAGGACTGAACTTCTGTCCACATTTTCAATAATCAATTTTTGAAAGTAAATATTTGCTTTGGATTGCCTGGGAGGAGAACTGACCAATTTACCTATGTGTGGCTCCATCCTGCATACACCTTACCATCTTTATTTGGACTGATATTTTTTTGGACTGATATTATTTGTGTTGCACTGAGCTCTTTACAATAAAAGCTTAATCTCAATTGCTCGGGAGAGGCCCCTCATTCATTGTTCTAATGCTTATTTCAACAGTATTGACTTCACATTCAGTAGGTGACTATCATCTTTAATTCCATTGATTGTGAAAAAGGACAGATTTCTTGATAAGGGTCATATAACACATGCTACCCCTCTTCCTCCAGTATGGGAGGAAAGCAAAAATCTATCCCATATGTCTATCAGTTTTACCTCCACCTCCAGAGACTCTGATGCGAGACCAAGACGAGGACTCTAATGACTCTAATGTTTATAAAAATCTCTATCAAGCGATCCCAGGAGACCCAGACCTTCATAATAGGTTGTTATGTGAAGCCAGTTTGCCGAGACTGACTAGCGAACAACGGAATTTTTTAGATGAACCCATCACTGAGGAGGAAATAGAACTTACTATTAAGACTCTTAAATCTCACAAATCCCCAGGCTCAGATGAGCTGAGTGTTACCCCTGCACGTCTAGAACTTTTCTTAGTAATCCATGAGCAATCCCCTTCCTATCCGTCATTTAATGAATCCCACACTATTTTTATCCCAAAGCCAGAAAAAGATTTCCAGCTAGTGGCCTTATAATGTCCAATCCCATTATTGAAGACAGAATGTAAATTATTGACAAAAATAATGTCTTCTCGCCTTCAATCAATATTAACAAATTTGTTAACAGGCCATCAAAGGGGCTTTATGACAGGGAGACACTGTAAAAGGGATTAGAGCTGCTGTGGCCACAACTGTCAAATTTTCAAAATCACCTTCTACAAAAAATATTCTTCTAAGTCACACCCATAAGGCATTTGATTCTATTGTCTGGCCACACCTCTACAAGGTACAAGAACGTTGCTCTTTTGGCCCTCCTTTTATAACTCTAATCCGTTACCTTTACAATTCTCCTTCCACCCCTTTACTTTTGAATGGCCAGAAGGGGGACAGTTTAGTGATGGCCAGGGGAACTAGACAGGGTTGTCCCCTCTCCCCATTATTGGAGAGAATAAATGAATATGGTCGAGTATCAGAACTAGTAATGAATGTGGATAAATCTACAGTGTTGTGTCTTACTCCAAGCATACACAAGCCATCTTGGGGAAGAATTTTTTTGGTTAAATGGCAGAGACGCTAACTCTTGGGGTTCAAGTCACCAAAAATCCAGCTAATCTATAATTCCTTAATGTTTCTGCTCTTATAAGGGATCTGGGTACAATATTAGAGGGTTTGTGTGGCTTACAGTTATCAAATACGGGCCGGGCAAATCTAATATAAATGCCCCTATTTCCAAAACTCATATATTTATTTCAATCGCTCCCGATTCTCTTGACCCAAACTGATGTGAAAAGGATTATATCCATGTTGCTACAATTTATTTGGAATGGGGGTAGACCAAGAATTGGGTTGTACAAGCTACAGCAACCTAAGTCGAATGGGGGTTTAACTTTCCTATCATCGTAGCATACAATTATGCATCATTGTTATGACATTTACGTGATTGGATTAAAGGTTTAGGAATTTATACAAGTACTCAATTGGAACAAGAATTCTTGATAGATTTAAATCTGAAATCTCTCTTATGCTTACATGACCAGGAGGTTCCTCCTGAATATAAGGATAAATACATATAAGGATCATACACATCCTTGCACCTACACCTCATTCAAAACTTGGAGTTCCAATCAGGAAGAGCTGCCTACCCTTTTGTGGCAGGAAAACAACATGGTATTGATAGTATTGCCCATCTGTTTAATAATCAAACTATGTAAGCACTTACTTTCCAACAGGCAGTGGAAAAATTTGGATTCTTGAAGGATTTCCCTTTTGCCTACTACCAAACATAACATTATATAGATACAGTTCAATGGTGTCTCTCTGACACAGACTGGCATAACCACTTAGACTCTTTACTTGTAACCACCTTTCCCCAACATAAAGCTATCACGATACATTACAATGTGATTTGTGAAATGATAGACTACAACACTATTCATGCAGGTCTTACACAATGGTTGTCATATTTTCCTACTCTTACCATTAAGACACTTCTTAAGACCTTAACTAATTCTTACAAACAATTTCCTTTCAGTAGTTACAGAGAATTGTGTCTTAACATATTTCACCGCACATATTTTACTCCTCATTGTTATTTGTTAATAGGCTCAACTACTTCACACTTCCCACTGCCCAAGATGTGGAGACCTGGAAGCTGACTTATTTCACTGCACATGGAGTTCTCCTATAGTTCATTGTTTCTGGCTTAGGGTTAGACAATATGCCTTAACTCACTTAGTACAAACAGTCCCATTTAATCCAGAGTAGGCTATTTTGGGACTTATTCGCCCATTTCTCACACTTTCTCGGGGGAATAAAAGAGTGCTACTAGCGGTCAGTGTGGTCGCAAAAAAGACCATACTACAGGTGTGGAAACCCCACTAGAGCTATTTAAGAGGAAGATGTTTCACATTTTTTTGGATGGAATGGCTAGAGTCTTTCTTAACACGTGAAGCTAAAGTAGAGCTCTTTTTTCATACTTGCCAACATTACACTAATACCTTTCCTATGATTACAAAGGAAAAGGTCCAGCAGCGTTTCTCTCAGACTACTTGGTACATACTCCAAATAGTTATTGGAGAAACTCCCTTCCAGATATAAGGTTCCACTACTGGGATGATAACTATGCTGGGCTCTCGTTCTTCTTATTGGGTTGTTGAAAATATGGAAATCGAACCTAAATGTTACCAGGAGATAATGTGGGAGATTATGGGGAAAAAAACAGCTGCTGTAAAAAGGAGAGTGTCGTTCTTCTCAAACCTTTATACCAAAGATACACATGTATCAAGTACAGCGCTAAAACATTTATTTTCTGTTGATTTAATAATCAAAATCATATTTTAACAAGATACTTTTGTGTGAGATTTCAGAGATAATGAACTGAAATATGTTTTTAAGGGTGATAATGATGTAATTTATATTTGAAACTAGTGCGGTTCCATTTTGATATAATACATATTAAGGCAATGGAAAATACACTTATTTAGTGCTGTTCATGTACCATATGTCTGTATTCTTGGTTTAAGAGCTTGAGGAGGACTTCCTCTCTACAACAGCTGTTTTAATTAGCATCCTGCACCTGCTTCTCTCCTTTCTGCTGTAAACTTACTTAAGCAGGAGAGCAGAATGTGAGCAAGTCCAAGGGAGAAGGTGACAGCAACACTGTACAGGAGGTGGGATAGATATTGACTCTCTCAGTGCACATTGTCAGCACAGTAATGTATAACAAGTCATTTATAGATTTATAGTAATGTAAATAAGTGTCTTGAAAAATCACCCTTAAACCATATAAGTTGGCACAGGCTTGGAAAAGTAAGTGGAAAACAGTAATGACTCATGGTCAGAATGAAGTTAAATAAAACCTTGGACTTGGAAGAGTTTTCCTCCGCGTAGACAGGATATTGCATTATTTATTAACAAAGAGGGCAATAACTAGTTCATTAACTGTGCTTAAACTTATTAAGGAAATGAATAGGATTGGGTAGGGATTCTGTATCTGCACTGTAGACCTGACCTAGATTTCTTTCAGATGTGGAATGTGGATTCGCTATAGCCCGATCCAGAGTTGCATGTTTCTACAAAAACACAGAACTCATGAAAGGACGTGGTAAAAAAGGGCAGTCGTTTTATGCCCGTAGAGATGGAGTCATATGTGCAGAGACTGTGGGTTAATATTGCAGCAGCATATACCGGTTTGGATGTTTGAAATTAGATTTTTCTTTCTTTATACTCATCTAAATCCCCCTTACAAATATATTTCCCTAATTATTATTATGCCTGATCATACTTTGCGGCAATATGCTGCTATTCAGGCATAAGAAAAAACAGACTGTAGTATAGTGTAGTATATGACCCTAAGCTATAATGCATTCATTAAAATCTTCTTTATTTAATTTACCATGTGTTGGGCAGTGTTGAATTTACAAATAGAGACATTGAAAATTACCTGCGCCTTTCATTACACCACCCCCTGACATGGAGCAAGATATTGGAGCTAGTGCAGGTACAATGGATATCTATTTGTGACAGTGTGTAATCAAATGAGGGCATTTAACTTGTTTGTTTAATCAAATAAGTGGATCTCTTATGTTTTACATAATTTAAAAGGAAATATACAGTATCAGAGTATATTTAGATATGTATGTGTGACATCGTATTTTGTTGTCATGTTCCTCAGTAACATAACCACCCTTACTGTTAGGAAGAATTAAAACATTATTTAATATGTCATCAAATAATGTGTTTAATCAAATAAGGGAAATAATGGGCTGGATCCAGACTTAAGTAGAGTTGAGAGGTGATATTTCCTGTCCCAAGTCTAAATAACAGTGTGATAGTAAAGCTGGTCAGTATCTGTGTGCAGTAAGCAATTCAAAGATATATCCCTGCATGCAAAGAACACAATTAACTTGACTCCCCCTGCAATCAACATGGTTTAGCCCAGGAGTAACTTATTTCAAGCACTTACGTGTACTTAAGTCTGGATCAAGCCCAATGTGTGTAATGAAATAAGGAAGATACCTTATAAATTACCATCAATGTGGCAAATCCTCCTAAACAAAAAACTAAACATTTGGTTTCATTGTTTTATATTTCCTTGTTGAAGAACTGAATAATTGTGTTATTTAGTTATTTGCTTGTTTGTTATTGACTCCTTTGCTCCCTCTAAACTATTTTTGTTAGGACTCCAAAGATCTTTAGAACATCTGTGCTATAACTGAGCAATGGACATTGACACAAAAACAAGATTTTTAATTATTGAAATGTTTAATGCTGTGTAAATAGTGATAAAGGTAATAAACATATATTACAAATCAGTGTCTCGTGTGCTCTAGGAACAAAAATTTTCATGCAGGAGCAAAAGACCAAGGACTACTATAGGGCCTGGAGCCCCCTTTTATTGTGAAATCCATACTGGATGCACTGCATGAAATTTAGGGTAGAAGTAAAGTGAATAATTTTTCATCAATACAAATTGTTTATTAAATGTTTATGAACATTTAGCATTTGTTTAATAAACAAATTAATCACTCATTTAATCAACCAACCAATCAAGCAATCTGTATACTAAGGCTATATTAAAGAACATTTGGTAGTTATAACAATCTATATTTTAAAAAAGTTCAGAAAGTAGCATGAAGAATCTACTGCTCACTGGGTGGGGGTGGGGGGTTGGAGATTCATGACTCTCTACGACACTTAAGGCAATCATTGTCTACCCTACGATCTGGCAACAATGAGACTGCTGCTAACGTTTTAAACCGTCCACAGGCCACAGTTATTCGCTCTCTCTGTTGCATTGTCATTCAGTTTATAAGATCAGCCAATGGGAAGTGCAGCTTCCTGGGCTCCTGTGTCTGCTTATTCTTACTGCAAATTGTGATAGCAAAATGAGTGGGGATTCTAA
>WWET01010791.1:1337-12761 GCA_011038615.1 Limnodynastes dumerilii
CAGAGCAGCGATGTTACGCTGAGCGCTACAGCGCTCAGTGTAACATCGTAGCTCTGGATCAGGCCCATTGAACCAAATCTGGATTCAGAATTCTGTCCTAGTACTGTGACTCTCACACATGCACCAGTTATCAAATGGGGCCATGTTCTGGTCCTAGTAATTGGTAAAGACCCTCTTTGAGTAAATCTGAATTTTTATGCTTAAAAATGTCATTCCAGTGACACCAATTGTAAATGGTGTGGATACATGAAAGAGGGGCCTGGACAGATGGCGGAAGAGGCCTGGAGAGACTGAGCCATAACTGGGGGAGAAGATACTGCTATATTTGAGGGGCGCATATGACATATGAGCCACTTCTTTGGGGTCATAAGGGGCACCACTGTGCACATATGCGGCATTACTGTGGGGGCATATGTGACACAACTGTGTCAAACTTTATTTCTAATGTGTTCTATGAAAGAAAAGTCATTGAAAAATATATATTTTTCTTGTGTTAATGGGCCTGATCCAGACCTACGCACAAGAACCTACGATGCGCTCCCCTAGGCACTTCCCGTGTTCGTACTTACTTTTGTCGTCTTACGCCGACCAAACCCCACCCTAACTTTTCTGAGCGTAACAGCAGGCGTCCATAAGCTCCTTGCTTAGTTACGATGCTTAACACGCCCATACTGTACGATTTAAATGCCTCACTCCGCCCTCGGTGTGTATTTACGGATTTCGTATGGTAGGCACACCACCTCAAGCGTAGTAATGAAGCAGGTACGCTCAAGGCACATAAGGGTGCGTCACAGCCCTGAGCAATTTGGGGCTTTCGTAGTTATGAGAAATATGATTTGTAATCCAAATATTATGGTCTCTTTGTTCTCAGGTCCTGTAATGGTACAAGTCTCTGTGTGTTTGGACCCTCTGGGGACCTGGAGTCACTTGGCAATTGGCTAGAAGGCTTATTTGAAGCTTAGCTAGGTGAAAGGAATATCTAGAGACACAGCTTTGGCCATACCACCCTGTGGGGAAACAGATGGAAATTCAAACAAAGTAAAATATCACCTAGTTATAAAGACAACCAATATTTTATGTTATGATCCTAAAAATGAGCCATCAGAGCACGGAGTCAAACTTGGGAATGGTGTTCACTAGAGCCCCTGATGGTCGGGATAGGCTTGAGCTGCAAGACCCAGCAGGTAGCAGCAGTGGTGGATCAGTGGTGATAACTGATGGTGCGAGGCAGATGGGTAATGGTAAAAGTAAGTACAACATAAAGTACAGTGATAGCTATCAAAGTCTGGACTAAACCGGGACACAACTCTAATAAAAAAACACAGTGAAATGAAGATACTAAAAAATACTAATAAAAAAATATATATATAGAATGATGGATGAATTAATTAAGGCAACCAAGTAGTTTAAATTTCAAATTTTGTATAGTAATATTTAATATATATAAAAAAAAACACATAAAAAGAAAAATGAACTACATTTATTATAGCAAGCATAAGAGCATTCTCATTAGTTGCCAGATCCAGAGCTACGTTTCCATTAAATTTTCTAGCGTAGCGTAATTACGGGTATCGTATGGCTGGCGCCCCCCTACGTTCGTAGTTATACCGTTGATACTAGGCTGGTATGTACGTTCAGTATGCCCAGTATGGCGCATGCCCAGTACATGCAAAATACCGTTTTTACGTCTCCGGCTAGCGTAAATACGCTATCGTACGTATTTCTGGATCTACCCCTAGGTTAGTAAAAGTTCATAAACTCCATTAAGGACTCTAAATTTTAAATATCCATAGATATTAGGAACAAGCTGTTATTGCCCATAGAATAGTTACCTGTAACAACACACTGGAATTACCTTACGTGAGAACCAGGGTAGACGTAGGCGTGAGACGGTATTGTCACGGCACACTGGGATTACCTGCGGTGAGGACCAGGGTGGCTGTGGGAAGGAGACGGTGGTTGCTGACTGGGGCGCGGAGTCTAGTGGGGCTTGGTGTTCGCTAGAGCCTCTGAAGGTGAGGATAGTCTGGGCTGCAAGTATACCCACAGGAAATAGACTGGACCGGAAGAGACCAACCAGTAACAAACCACGTTGAACAAATAACAGGGACCATGGATGAGAGAGGGTGAAACGAGACTGGCAAGACGGATGGACAGACTAGGGCTTACACACTCACTCACACACACCACACACACCAGCGGGACCCCGAAGGGCCAACACAGACACTCACTCAGGTTAGGCAGGGGGAAAAGACAATGGGTATATACACAAGGGGTGGAGAATGGGATATGATACACAGGACAAAAGCAGGCAAGGAACTAGGCAGGATAAACACTGGGTCACTCAGGAACACAAGAAAAAGGCACTAGGAAAGAGAGAGAGGAAAAGAGCAGACACTGACACTGAAACAGGAATCTATAACCGGCACCTGCGGTATCGGCGGCACTACCACGTGTCTTCTGTTTACTTCCTGTGATTGACATGTCTGCAGGAGCGGGGAGCCAAGAGACGCATGCGGCGAGTAACGGCCGCTGAACAGAGGACGGGGAGCGGTGAGTCTTGCGGCGTGTAACATTACCACGGCAGAACGTGGTTTTGAAAAGTAGAAAAGCAATTAGCAGGAATAATCCGCAGTGTAGATGCAATCCTTCAATCAGCAGCACATATATCGGCCGATGGAATAGAAAAAGTAATGTGCAAATTGCAGTATAATGAGGTAGAGGTATCTACAGATACATTTCTGATATCAACACACGCCAATGGTTCAAATCCAGAGAATTTAGCAGTGGGAGTCTTCAAGCAAAGTCATTTCTTCAGTCACCGGGCTGCCGCCGGGCGGTGTGTGTGTATAGGTGTGTACTTGGTACAGTGTAAAATACTCCTCAAGACAAATTATGTGCAAGGTAGTACCTCTGTGGTAGATGATGTGCGTCTCAGCTGTGAGTCCAAAGGATCCAAAATAAAGTGCGAGTGCCAAATGGAGTTTTAATCCCAATAATAATAAAATCAGTCACGAACAACAGTGGTGGCAGAACGAGCAGCAAATACTGAGGCTTAGGCGTTTCGTCCCACTGCCAGAACTTTTTCAAAGCAATCATGCAAGTTAGTTTGAGAAACCCCTTTAAATGTCGAACCACAGGTGTCAATTCATTAATTAGGCTCCAATCTGTTGATGAGAGGTTCTCGCTGCAATAATGTGTTTTAAATGTTAAAACCTAAACTACTTGTTTGCAAAACAAACAAAACCTAATCATATGCAATTTTATACATATAAAAGATTAAGAATAACATATTTAAAACCCATATCATAATAACAGGTTTATAACCAAAACATAAATTATATATATATATTAGATAAAACAAATACGAATTGCATCATATTATCTTGAGTATAGTTGACAACATATAGAAATATATAGCAGTATAATGACACAATATTATCAATCAAAAACATGTTACACCCACCCAAAAACTCTAAAGAGAGGACCCAATATGGGGACTGGGAATTTTAACATGTATGACTATAATGAGAGTCAATAAAACAAACATATGTTTGTTTGATGTCCATGAACATATATGAACCCTCCAAAAATTAACCGGGACACAGACCAGTAGAACCCAGAATGTACCCAGCAAGGTAGAGTGAATCAGGCAGATAGTTATCACGGAGTGTAAAGAGAAGTACACAAAGGTATCAACTAGGTAACAATCATACAGTATGTGAGAGGTAAATACAAATAACATGCCATATGACAATGCACAGAGACCAATACACACAGCAGTGCCAGATGACAATCGCACGATGGTAGATACACACAGCAGTGCCAGATGACAATCGCACGATGGTAGATACACACAGCACTGCCAGATGACAATCGCACGATGGTAGATACACACAGCAGTGCCAGATGACAATCGCACAATGGTAGATACACACAGCAGTGCTAGATGACAATCGCACGATGGTAGATACACACAGCAGTGCCAGATGACAATCGCACAATGGTAGATACACACAGCAGTGCTAGATGACAATCGCACGATGGTAGATACACACAGCAGTGCCAGATGACAATCGCACGATGGTAGATACACACAGCAGTGCCAGATGACAATCACATGATGGTAGATACACACAGCAGTGCCAGATGACAATCGCATGATTGTAGATACACACAGCAGTGCCAGATGACAATCACACGATGGTAGATACACACAGCAGTGCCAGATGACAATTGCATGGTGGTAGATACACACAGCAGTGCCAGATGACAATCGCATGGTGGTAGATACACACAGCAGTGTCAGATAGAAAAGCACTGTAAACATATAGGTGGAGAGAAGTGGAGCTGACGGGAGCCACTACTAGGAATGTGCAGGCTGGTAAAACACAAGACAGAAGAACGCTGAAGGAATGGAGCAAACACATTAGACAGTCAACATCGAGAGGGAGCAATGGCCACAGATCACAGCCTCAGGCCCGGTGACAGGGACAAGGGGGATACTGTGACTGGCCCCAAGGTTCTGAGGGGCCTCTGCAAGCCACTGCTGCAGACACTATTAAGGAAGGATGGGGGCCTCCAAAAACGTGTATCAGGACCCAAGATTTCTGTTGCCGGCCCTGCGTAGCCTTGAACACAGACAGCAGGAGAGGAAGGGCACACACTCAGGTGTTTTTGTTGTCACCCTTTTGTTTTATACATATTGACCTGGATACTATTTGCTTACAGTATAAACTGATTCACAAGTTCAGACCCACCCTGTGGGGGTTTTGTATGACCCGTGTATATCATATGAGTGTCAGATACTTTCACTTTCATCTCTCTCTCTCTCTTCTGCTGCCAGCGATGGCGTCTGCTGATGTGAGACAGGAGCTGGACTGTTCCATCTGTCTGAGCATTTATACAGATCCTGTAACACTGAGATGTGGACACAACTTCTGCCGGGTCTGTATTGATCGTGTGCTGGATACACAGGAGGGGTCTGGAGTTTATTCCTGTCCTGAATGCAGAGCAGAGAGTCCGGAGCGTCCGGCACTGATGAGGAACATAACTCTGTGTAACATAGTGGGGAGTTTCCTGACTACTCGCCCAGATCAGGAGGAGACTGGGATCCTCTGCACTTACTGCATTCACTCTCCTGTACCTGCTGCTAAATCCTGTCTACACTGTGAGGCTTCTCTGTGTGAAAATCACCTGAGAGTACACAGCAAGTCTCCAGAACACGTCTTATGTGACCCCACCACCTCCCTGGGCAATATTAAATGCCCCATCCATAAGAAGATTCTGGAATATTACTGCACTGAGGACTCTTTATATGTATGTGTGTCCTGTTGTCTGATTGGGGAACACAGAGGACATAAGATGGAATCTCTAGAGGAGGCCACTGAGAAGAAGAAGGAGAAACTGAGAAAAGTTCTGCAGAAACTGACCACAAAGAGACAGGAGACTGAGAAAAGAGTCCAGAGACTGCAGGAGCGCAGAAGAAAAGACCATCAGAAAGCATCAAGTGTAAGAAAAAGAGTCACTGCCCTGTTTAGAGACATCAGTAGACATCTGGAAAACCTAAAGAAGAGAGTCCTGGGTGAGATTTCCAGACAGGAACAACGCATTTCACGCTCAGTGTCAGAATTGATGCAGCAACTGGAAATAAAGAAGGACACGCTGTCCAGGAGGATGCATCACACTGAGCAGCTGTATAAGACATGTAACTCACTGACAGTCTTACAGGATCCAGGGGACTGGAGTGATTCTGAGGACAGGGAGAGACATGAGGAACAGGTCCATGGTGGAGGAGATCTGGATGTGGGTCTCATCTCAGGGACATTACAGACATTATCTGATATAATAACAGGTATAAAGAAAGGGATCTACATACAGGAAGCTACAGACACATCCCTCAGACCCCCCAACATCTCTGCGCCATCACATGGGAATTTATCCCCTCAGATGTCACACATGTCACCCCATCCATTCATATGTTATCCAGGTGTACAGGGGAGGGGGTGTCACACAGGTGAGACTCCTCCCACTGCGCCCAGAATCCATACACAGCAGCGACTGGCAGACATAATACTGGATGTAAACACGGCTGGTAATTATATACTTATATCACATGACAGGAAAACTGCGACCGGGACAAATATAAACAGAATTCATCCAGTAACAGCAGAGAGATTTCAGGATTATCCTCAGGTAATGAGCTCCGGGGGATTCTCCTCAGGGCGACATTACTGGGAAGTGGATGTCAGGGAATCATGGGACTGGAGGGTGGGGATGTGTTACCCCAGTATAGACAGGAGGAGAGATCAGTCTATCATTGGAAATAATAACAAGTCCTGGTGTCTGGGGGGAGGGCTTTGGTTTAATAATATGATATCACTGAGACATGACAGGAAAGTGACCCTGTTACCTGGTGGTATTCCCTGTGATAGAGTGAGGATATGTCTGGATTATGAGGCTGGACAGTTGTCCTTTTATTCTCTGTGTGACCCCATCAGACACTTACACACCTTCTCCACCACCTTCACTGAGCCCCTTCATGCTGTATTATATGTATATAATGGTTGTATAAAGATATCTGGGTGATCAGCAGTTGGGAATAATCTGCAACATACTGTAACAGGGAGGGGAAACTGACTGGTGAAAGTTTTAGGCAATAGCTTTGTAACCAGGTGTCTGGATTAGTTGTGTGTTACAATATTTCATTATAAATCTATAAATATCCATTATGTGGGATTTCTCTATCACTGATCACCTGCAGGGCCACCATCAGAAATTGTGGGTCCCGGGACTTATGCAGCCCCACCCCCAACAGTTTTAATTAAGTATTACAGCCCCCTACAAACAGTTTTAATCAGGAATTGCAGGGCCACCTCCCCAAACGGTTTTAATGAGGTATTGCAGGCCCCCCAGCCCAGTTTTAATTAGGTATTGCAGCTCCCTCCTTCATAAACAGTTTTAATCAAGTATTGTAGCCCCCCCTCCCCAAACAGTTTTAATTAGATATCGCAGGCCCCCTCCTCAGTTTTAATCATGTATTGCAGGCTCCCGCCAATCACTTACCTGCTGTAATGGAGCCTGGTCTTCTAACTCCTCCGCGGCGCGTGCACTCTGCCTGCAGAATGACGCTGGCGTGACCTTGGGGTCATGCCAGCGTCATTCATGAGGGAGGGAGGAGATGCTGCGGAGGAGAGGCAGCTCCTGGACACTGCTGCGGCGCTGAGGTGAAAAAGGGGGTGACAGAGCCTCATCTCTCCGTCACCCCCTTTACTCACCTCAACACAGCTGCTTCCAGGGGCTGTTACGCTGCTTCCAGGGGCTATCCCGGGCCCCCTCTCTGTCTGTGCCCACGACACTAGGCCCGGCTGTCCCCCCCCCTGATGGTGGCCCTGATCACCTGACAGCTGTGATCGGCTCCTGTGATTGTCTGTCAGTATGTACCCTATCACAGATCTCAGTGATACACTTACTTCTATTGTCTGTGATATATATGCTCCTCCTTGTGGGACTTGTAGTTCCAGACTATGTTTATCACATACTACAACTCCCAGCATGCTCCTGACTTATCTGCATTATCTTGGTGTGTATCAGTCATGATGTATAATTATTATAATGTTTCTGTATTATATGGTTTCAAAAATAAGTAATCGCACCAACACTGAGATTAGAGGGAGATAAGTGTCTCATAGAGAATATATGTCCTTATTAACACTTTGGAGCTGCTAAGTTGTTCCACAGTTTTGCACACTCTTCTCCTAACAAAGTCCCCCAAAAGGAAAATATTTTTGTTTTTGTTTAAAACTTGTTTATTGAATATTCATTAAAATGTGAAAAGTGAAGGGAATATAGGGAAGTGAATTAAAAAATATATACACAATATATACACAATTCTGTCTCCTCTCACTTAAATAATTAGGTTTTTGCTAACGACTAGCTATCAATTATTTGTGAATAGACAACAATATGGTTCAAAAACACAGCCGGTACCAAAAGTAGTTATCTAATGAAAAATAAACTGATACATGTTGTCACATGAATTCAGTGTCTTTGGTGTTTTAAATGTTTGTGTTTGGTTTTTGATTGTTTGTTTTTGATATTAATTATTAAATCCCGCCAATAACTGTTTTATTTAGTTTTGTTGAGTTTCACCAAGGAAAAATGTATAAAGAAATCAAGCTTCCAGTTGAAAGACTAATAAATAACACTGTGAACAGAAGACAAAGAGGAAGATTGTATTCAATCAGGTGATAATCTCATACCGTGTTCACATTATCGCTGCCTAAAAAGCTGGCTTTTTAGGCAGTGGGCAGAATTTTGAAAATTTCATAGCGATGCGTTCAGACTGAGCTGAACGCACCGGCTTTTTTTTTTTTTTTTTTTTTTAATTCTTTTTTGCGGCCGGCAGCAGGGAAAATAGCCGGCTTTTTGGCTCAATCTGAACGCCAAAACCCGGCTATTGAAAAAGCCGTCAAAAACCCTTCTTTTTAGCCGGGTCTAAGACCCAGCTAGAGAGACCCGGGGCTTGCGTTCAGATTGCCAAAAAAAGCCGGGGTTTTCATGAAACCCAGCAATTTCATGAAAACCCCGGCTTTTAGGTGGTAATGTGAACGGGGTATTAGATAGAATATTATGTATCAAAAAACAAACATTGGTGCTACAAAAATAACCATATATCAACATATATTGTAACAAACACTTAACCCAAGCTCACCTTGTGTGAGTGCTGGATTACAAAGAGCAACTACAGGCGCTCGTACAGGTTATGGGCCGTATTCAGACTTCCGTGTGGCGATCGGTCCGCAAATATACGCACACACCAAAACCCCAGTCACTCCCCTTGCTAATCCGTGCTCTTGGATATTTAGGCCTCCATAGACCAGCCGTACCTTTCTGTGCGCAGTCCCGTGCGTATATATGTACTCCGTCCGTGTGTATCTTTATAATCGCGCTCACTTTCCTTTATTCAAATGCCCCCCCACCCATTTTTATTTTAATTCTACCATGCGGATTTTTGCGTTGCATATCCCTGCGTATGTACCCACGTGCGATTCACAAATCCGTCCGTGAGGCACTTCCACGTGTATAGTCCTTATTTCCGACTTACTCCTGATGCTATCCCAGAAACTTCAGGAAACATTGAATCATATTAGAGGACCTGGGATAGGGAATTTGAATGTCCTCTGGAGTTGGCAGAGTGGGAAGAGATAGTGGAAAATATTGCTTCCGTATCTCTATGTGTTTGAATAAAAGAGAACAGATGTAAATTGTGTTATCGTTGGTACGATTCCTTTCTCCCAAAAATACTTTCTCTTTTCTCTGGGGATCTACACGACACCAGAATAAATTAATTATCTGTGTGAAATCTGTGGCTACATGCTGGATAGCACTAAACTGACGCCAGACTAGAGCTAAACTTTAAAGGCTTTAAATACAGCAAAGTTATTCTGTAAAATTTGGGAGCTATGGTCCTCCTATTTGGAACCATCCTTCCCATCTTTTAAGGACAAACTTCAGTGACATTTTTCTTCCTCTTCTTCTAGTTTTCCTCCCCCTCCCCTCTGCTCCACGTTTTCTTCTTTTTTTCCCTTTTCTATTCTTTTTGCGTTTTGGAAGGCTGACCACCCGTCACTTACCTTATCCCTCTCCACCCTCCCTTCCCCCTTCCTTCCTATATAACATAAAAAATGGGTTACTTGGAATTTCTTTCTTTATATCTAGTTTATGTTGGTTGGATATGTAGCATAATATATGACTCTGCGATATTTATGTATAAATCTGTAAGCTACACATTAAACCTTGTTGGTAATTATAAGCTTGCTAACAAAAAGAAAGTGAAAATGATGTTATTTCCCTGTAGTCCCCTTGTGTAACTCCCAGTGGATTCCTGTATTATCTCTGGGGATTTCTATGTTATTTCCCTGTAGTCTCCTTGTGTAACTCCCAGTGGATTCCTGTATTATCTCTGGGGATTTCTATGTTATTTCCCTGTAGTTTCCTTGTGTAACTCCCAGTGGATTCCTGTATTATCTCTTGGGATTTTCCTTGTGTACAATCTGCACAGTGTCCAGTAATTCCTTTGGTTTTGATGCATGTGATATTTGTGCATTTGTGTTGCTCTGCCTTTCATACGTTTCCAGCATTCTTTATCCTTTTCTGGTTCATGTTGTTTTGATTGCAGCGGTTTGTGACATTGGACCTGATTCACAATTAAGAATCTTCTTAAAATAAGAACTTCAAGTCACTCCTGGGCAAAACCATGTTGTTTTCGGGGGGAGTCAAGTTAATTGTATTCTTTGCATGCAAGGATATATCTTTGATTTGCTTACTGAAAACAGATACTGACCAGCGTTACTATTACACTGTTATTTAGACTTGGGCTGGGAAATATCACCTCTCAACACTAGTACTGTTTGCAACAGATGAAATATGACTCCCCTGCAATCACCATGGTTTAGCCCAGGAGTGACTTTAAGTTCTTATTTTAAGAAGATTCTTAAGTGTGCATCAGGTCCTTTGAACTAAATTTGGATCCGGATACGGTACTGCGACTCTCACACATGTGCCAGTTATCAAAAGGGGCCATATTCTGGTCATAGTGATTGTAAAAATCCCCCTTTAAGTAAATCTGGATCCGGTCCATTATGCTTAAAAATGTCATTCCAGTGACACCAGCTGCAAATGGTGTGGATACACGAAACAGGAGGCCTGGAGCAACAAAATTTACCACTAAAATATATATCCGAAAAGACCTCTTTCAAGAGTCTAATAGAAGCGCTATTTTACGGAATGGGTCTTCTGCCCAAGGCCCAAAAAGAAAATGTACAAGTGGAAGTTCCATGCAGCACTTCCACTTGTACATTATCTGAGCCCAATGTAATTCATATGAACCTTATGAATTACATTGGGATCAGATAATACTCTGGACAGCAGCTTGTGAATGTGAATTTTCTGCAAATGTTCATTTATTTTATATATATCAGATGTTTCAATTATTTATTAGCGTTAATAAATTGATACTTTTTTAAGCTGTGTGTTCTAAGCCAGTGCTCCGCAACTGTTGTGCCGCACGCCTGCCACCCCCGAAAATAAACCAAAACAAAAAAAACCTTACCTTCCGGCGGCGGCGGCACCGGGCTTCCTCCTTCCCCTCACAGCTCCTGTTTTTACTGCGCGTCGGCCGAGCGTGACGTCATCACACCGGCATTCATAGTGTGGAGCGCGCAGAGAGGAGCTCAGGGGGAGCCAGAAGATAGAAAAGACAGAGCAGAATACAGAAGATAAAAGAATAAAGAAGAGCAAATAAAAGGTAAGTAAGCAGAGGGGGCAGTGTGTGTGTGTGTATGTATGATGAAGGGGCAGTGTGTGTGTGTGTGTGTGTGTGTGTGTATGATGAAGGGGCAGTGTGTGTGTGTGTGTGTGTAT
>WWET01010793.1:1324-17993 GCA_011038615.1 Limnodynastes dumerilii
TGCACCTTCTGATTCATAGACTGTTATTTTGTTCATTTCCTGTATGCACCCGTCCTTTATTAAACCCGCTCACTTCCAATTCAAGCCATCTCCATCGTATCTATCTCTGACACCCGGGACAGATCCCAAACCCCCCTTGAACGTGACACCTTGCTTGCAACTGTTACCTTTTAAGCCTCAAATACTGCTAAGACTGTTTAAGACATTGTTTCTATTGTTACTTTCGCTTATGAATAACCTGATACTGCATGGCCCTTACGTGTCTGTATAAAAGGCCTATTTATTGCATAGCAATTTATCTAACAGGATATTCAGGCAATTGTATTTTGTGCTTAGAGGTGCAGATATTTTGCGTAAACTCATTTGTTTAATAAATAACAACCTCAATTTCATGATGCATGACTAGTCAAGTGATTTTTTTCATTTACCAATTAATTTAATAGGAGTATGATCTAGTGCACCGCAATCTAGCAGTTTCTTTTGAACCTGTCTTTGGGTTCTATTCTTTTTTTTGCTTTATAGTATGAGTAAGATGCAATATGAGTATTTATTGTATGTAACACGGTATAATTATATAGTATGGGTAACATGTAATATGAGTCATTATGTAACACAATATAATAAAATAGTATGGGTAACATGTAATATGTGTCATTATGTAACATAGTATAATTATATAGTATGGGTAACATGTAATATGAGTCATTATGTTACAGTATAATAATATTCTATGGGCAATACGTTATAAGATTTATTTTGCAACAGTATAATGATATATGTTTTCTATGGGGTTTATTAATTTATTTTTTTACTTATTAAAAAAATGTTTTTGTTTTATTATTATTTTTTTTTAACTGGGGCTCGATTGGGATGTATTCTGACAGTCTCCCCATACATGCCCTCCTTTTCCTCCCCCTAATAACAGCTATTAGGGGGAGGAAAAGAGGGGTATGGGTAAGATGTAATATGAGTAATAAATAATATCAGTATTTATTGTATGTAACACGGTATAATGATATAGTATGGGTAACATGTAATATGAGTCATTATGTAACAGTATAATGATATAGTATGGGTAACATGTAATATGAGTCATTATGTAACGGTATAATGCTATAGTATGGGTAACATGTAATATAAGTCATTATAAAATGTGTTACCATGCAACATGGTTCATCACGTAATGGATTATCATATAGTGTGGCATATAATAAGACACATATTATAATGTAACACAAGTAATGCACCAGGGGTCATCATGATCTGTATGTCTTTGAATTGTTGTTGGTTTTTTAGTAAATAAAGAGTGAAATAAGTAAACGGTTAGTGAGTAATATGAGGTTAATTATCTTCTTCTTCAGCAGGTTGTGCTGTATCCACCATAGTGGGAGTCTCCTTCTCCCAGGCTCTGATACTGGCTTTTGTCTGTCTCTCCGGATTCGCTCTTTACACCTGGTAAGTTACTGACTTTCTGAACACACTCTATTGTAGTTTTTATGGGATGATATATTAATATTAATATCATACTATTCATAATAAGGGCGACTTTCTTTGTAACTCTGATCTCTCTCGATTATTACATTTAGTAAAGCCTCAGTGCTAGTTATATCATTATTTCCTAAGCACCATCAGAACCCATTGTTCTAGATTTCACCATTATTCTGGATGTAACCATCACTCTGGATGAGAACAGCAGGACAACAGGGTTTCTGAGAGAGGAGCTTATGTGAAGAGTAATAGGGTCTTAATCTGCCCGGCGATCCCCGGCTAATATCTTCTATGCAGCCTCTCTCCTCTGTGCTGTGACCATGAGAGATTATAAAGCTGCTTTGCTCCCTGCAGCAACCAGTAGAAATTCAGACACTTGGGACCGTATCCAGAAGTCCGCGGCCACTGCAGTACATAGTGGCAGTGGAGCTCAGAGGGAGGATCGCCCACCAATCCTAAATTCTGTATGTGCTAGGGGAAGGGGAGGCCTCTCCTCTCCCATGCACAGACTTCTGATCCCAGAAACCTTACAGAAATGTTATGCACCGGCCCCATGGGAAATGGGACAAGTACGTAACTATAAGGGCGTAACCAACCCCTTACTGTATGATTTACATACAGTCCCTCCCACCATATGTACACAAGTACACAGTAACCTGTGGGCACGCTCTCCCCTGAAATGCTGGCGCTTTCCACGCTCCGCAAGTGTAAATGTCCACATTCCGTCCCACGATCGCTCATGACATTAAGACAATTTTCCTTCCAGATAAGTTCTATAATGAAGATCTCTTTCATTACTTCTGCAGGCTTAAGAAACGTAATGGAAAGGCAGATGAACCTCTGCAAGAGGTAATCGTGGACCCACCAGGTAATGAGAATTAGATAATCACATCTTGCTCTATACTGACCACAGGACAGAGAACGTCTGTGGAGCTGCTGTAGGCTGTGTAGGGCATTGTCATTATTAGCATTAGAAACACTGCTGGTAGCACCAGGGGTCAGCAGGTGTAAATCATTGCAGCTACAGTGACAGTTGTGACTATGGTTTGGGTAAATGCTGTGTATATTCCCCACTTCATAACATGCCGCACCTGCATTTTAATTTTAAGGCCCTGTACCCCCAAATTACCGGCAACTATGACACTCACACATCTTTATCACCCTGTTTTCTGCAGATTTGTGTCAACAAGATATATATTATGTTCATGTAAATATTCTGAAATTGCAGCCATTGTTCGTCAATATCATAGTGTTGTCCCTTAGCTTTCATGACACTTACATTGTGTCTCTCATTATCTGACAGTGATTAATCATGATGCGACCATCCAGACGGACCCAATGCCCAATGAGAAAGGTACAGCTGCAATGTTTCTATGTGTCTCTGTTATATTACCTAGTTTTGCATTTTCATAGTATCCCAGAATCCTCTGGACACTATGGATGGATATGCTGGAATTGCTGTCAGTGTTTGTCACTCTCATTGTGTTGTCACTTAGCTTTCATGACATTTACACTGTTTTCTCTCATTGGTGACTAAAGATCAAGCTTCTCAGACTAAAGCGCTGGCTAAAAGCAACATGTCTGCAACCAAGAACATGCAAGGTATAGTAGTAATGTGTCTATGTATCTCAGTGATCCTACATAGTTGTGCCCTTCCACAGTATCCCAGAATCCTCTGCCAATAATCACTACTTTAATGGAAAAATTCAGAGGAAACAAAGCAAAGGACGGATCCACAATGGCTGCTGCTGCTGTGCTCGGAGCTCTGGAGAGATTCCATGCCAGATCCACGCAGTATCCTAACAAGAAAACTGAAAGCAGCCCTTACCGTATTAATTACATACCTCACCCCCCCCCCATGGAGCATAAGCTCCTCCTGCAGGGTCCCGCCCCGCCATCAGAATATTTACCAAGATGGAATTCTGGATCCGGATCTGTCCTGGTAATGTGGTGCTCGCTCATGCACTGTGTACAAAAATGTTTCCAATCCTAGCAATCAGAAAATTCACCCTTGTGGTAAATATGGATCCGGTCCCATATTCCTTGCATGTGACTCTTTACAATCTAAAAAACTGAAAAACACATGACAACCATTTACACACCCTCCAACATGATCTATTCCATTTGGTACAAAATACTCTGCTCCTGAGCTTCCAACTGTCAGTTACTATGGTAACCACCTTTGCTGAAGAAGCAAATAGTTTTTTTTAATTATCAGTTAATTCATTTAAACCAGGTGAGTGACAGTTGGAAGCTCAGGAGTGGATTAAATTGTACCTAATGGAAAGGGTCATGTTGGAGGGTCTGCACATTCATGTGACAATACATGACAACCATTCATGTCATATAACTACCCAAGCAGTGGCAGAATGTAACTGGTTGGATATAAGTCACATGACTGTCATATAGGGTCTTCAATTAACAGTTTGAGTTATTGTTGTTAATATTCCTTTGAATACCTCAGGCAGCAGAGGTTGTAATATAAAAAAAACACACTAAAGTTTATTTTACTCTACTGCTTAAATCTGTTCTAGATCCTTTTTGTTAATATGATGACAATTTGGTATTTTACAATACAATATTTTCCTACTTCTTTTTTAAATGTATTAATGGTTTATTTTTTTCCTTTACATTAGATGATAAGGAAATTCCCTCTAAGAAAACTGGAAAGGATAAGAAGAAAACCAAGGAGCCAAAACCAACAGCAAAAACCTCCAGCAAAAAGAAATAAAAAGAACCATAGAATACAAAGATAGAATATGGAGCACAGATAAACCTTATTTAATACAAAATCACGTTAATACTGTAATGCTAATGTTGTAACTCAATCCTATATTGTCTCATTTCAGATCATAGTTGTGTAAGTCAAGGACAGTTAAAGTCCTGTGCTACTTGCCAGTATGTTGAATTTTAAGGTGCAATGATACCACTTGTCCTTATATTTTTATATATTGGTAAGTGTAGTAGGGCTGTGTCGTGACTTTTTTTTGCTATGTTCTGTATATTGGATGATGAAGGAGAAGTTCCACCTGTTTTACGTAATTGGTGTTTTATATTTTATTTATGATTTTGTATTAAAGCAATTTTTATCTGTGAAGAACTGGAAGAACATAATAAGCGCACTTTTTATGTATTCTTTTTTGCCGTTTTGCTCAAACTTTTCCCTGACAATTCCAAACAACAAACATGATGGAGGGTTATAAAACATCGCCAGTAGCTCCAGGAGGGTCGAGCCCACAAACATCTGTGACTGGTCTTCTAATAAAGCATCATCATAAAAACACATCATGTTTTGTATAATTCTTTCTGTAATGTACATACCTCACCTAAAAGATAAAATAAGTCCAGATAAGCTTTATCATTTTTTATGAATTATACACATTTTAGACCCTTACACATTGCAGTCACTGGAATAGATAAAGAAAGGGTTGAAGATATGGGGTCGTATTAAGAGATCCGTTTTTTTTATGCACGCAATTATACGCACGGCCGGAGCAAGGAAACACCCACCAACAACCCCGACACTCCCCTCTCCTGGTTGTGCGGTCCCTAAATCACCCTGTTCTTTCCGTGTGTACTTACGTGCGTCTATATATGCTTCGTCCGTGTGATTCTTTATAACCGCGCTTCCATGCGTTCATTTAACTGCCCGCGCCTCCATGCGGTCATTTAAATGCTTCCCCCACCCACTTATATGTAAATTTTCCCGTATGTCTGATTTCCGTGCGTATGTCCCCAAGTTCGATTCACATGTACATCCGTTATGCACTGACTACGTACATAAAGTTACTACATATGCGCAGTTGATCCAATCCTAAAAATACGCACTAAACTCCCCTTGAAAACTGATCTCTGAATACGGCCGATGGAGTAATTATATAAAAGTAATTGAACTGATCTGAAACAAGATCCGTTTGTCATGTTTTATAATATGCTATTAGTGAGATTATCCTTTTTCCTGCAGCAGGGTCGGCATAAGACCCGTGTGAACAGTGTGGAGGTGCAGGGCGCTGGGACTTTGGGGGCACATCTGCACAGATGCACTGCTCCAACAGGGTCTTTGGTTCACAGACAAAAGAAATACGAGAACCACTTTTGCGCTTTGTGACGATATTGCCGCGAGCTACGCTCCCTAGAATGTGTATCTCACAAAGTAAATGTATTTTACTTTGTTCATACTGAGCTGGCATCATATAAGCTCCGGTACCTAAGTCACCAAATGTAGTGCCAGGAGACTGCTCTAATTCTTTTGTTTTTGGTTGTTTTTCATTGTCAATCTCTTACAGACCCTCCCCCTTTTTAATGATGATGTTTCGTCGTTAGGTGGAACATAAAACTCTACCCAGTAATCGGCTGGGTATTTTGATTGGACAGCGGACTGTCAGTAACTGTCATAAAATCAATTGTATCCTTACATGTGCCCAGCAGGATGGAGAGGATGGTAATATGCTGCGCGGGTAAGATGAAGAAAGTCAATCCAATGCACAGGACTGATTCTAGGTCTCTGGGTGAAAATTTCTTTCAGCCCCCCAAAAAGTATTATTTCCACATTCTTATTTTTATTACAAGCACCATAATTCCACCATAAACTAGAAATAGCTTTAAACCATTAAGGGCATGACATCACTCTTTCTTACACACACAGACACACACCTCCCAACATTTGAGAATTAGAAGAGGGACAAAATTTTGTGTCCTGGTAGAGGGTGTGTGTCTTGTTACGCCCAGTGGGCGTGTCTGGGGAAGTGGCGTATCTTGCACCGCTCAGAGGGCCTCATTCATTAAAAACGATTTGTAGCCGCAATTTAACATCGCGGCCCATTGCAGCGATTTTGCCGCAATTTTTCATAAAAAAGTTTTCAAATTCATTAACACGCAATTTTTTTTAATCTCAGGCGATGCTCCGCAATGTTTAAAGGGCTTAATCGCGGTGGTTTTCTAATGAAAATAACCGCGATTAAGCCCTTTAACTAATTGTGGCAAATCGCCAGACATTGAAAAAATCCTAAGTGCTGCATGGCAGCAAGCCGTCGCAATGCTGTACTGATGGAACAACAAGGATCAGCTTTGCACTTGTAATCATGCAGCGCTGCGTGTACAGTGTAAAAAAAGAAATCACAAGACCTACATTGTAAAAATAAAGTATGCATGTAAAAAAAATATTTTCCTAACTAACAATGTACCCTACATGAGTGCACTTACCTTCGGTGGTCATCTCTCCTAATGTAAGTGAAGTGTGTGCAATGTATAGTGTGTATAAAATAATAAAAAATATTTTTACACTCACTATTTGATGTCCGCATCTTGGGAAGCCTTCAAATGTTCTTTTTCAGATGTCTTCTTGTGTTTTCTTCCAGCTTGGATCCTCTTGCAAACTCCCCTTACCTTGTGCACCTGCTGTATAATTACCTTGTAAATTGATTTGAGCAACCTCCATCTTGGATGTATATATATATATATATAAACAACTGTAGGATATGGCACTCAATACCAATATAGAAAAAGATGCTGAGTTGCCAGAAGGATAAGTTAAACACATGTAGCAAAGGAACGGCACTCTCAGGGTTTTAGTTACTAAAGTCGATTTTGGCAAAAAAGACCAAAGTCCCAGGACTTTAGCCTAGAACAAAATCGACCAGGCAAACATCGCTCTACAGAAATCGTCCAGATGTTTGCCATATAAAAAATACAATTCGCCGTATTCACTAAAGGCGATTTGACTAAATTGCCTTTAGTTCTTTGTCAAAGTGCTGAAAATCAAAGCACTGCTACTAATGAACATTCGGATACTAGAGGGCACCCTTTATAAAAATGATGGCGTCATAAACACTAGAGCGCTCACTAGAGCCCCCTAATGTAAGTGATGTAATATTTTCTATAAAAGGGTGCTCTCTACTGACCGAATGCTGGTGGTCTTATCGTAATTGGCTGAATAGTGGTTGGTAAGTGATTCAGAAAGTCAATGAACTGTAAGAACTGGAGTTCAGTGCCTGTCCACAGAAAAACAGATCATCAATATATATCACGTAAAACTTGATAAAATGTGAAAAAGCAAATATTGTGACTCATATTTGTGCATGAAAAGATTTGCATAAACAGGGGCCATATTAGACCCCATAGCAGTCCCCTGAAATGCTGAAATTAGAAGGTTAAGTTATAATTGACATGAGCAACTCCACTGGTGGTCCCTCATAAAGCAAAGATCCCTCAACTGCTTCCTTTATAGCCTGCAAACCTTCATGATGGGGAATACTAGTATATAGGCTACTAACGTCCAAAGTACCTAAAAGGCACAGTCCATCTAATGCGTGTTACGGTTTATTACAGTAAGGCTAAGGGGGTTCTCACCGGGGCACAGAGTCTTTACCAGCACCAGGTCTTCTCTAGAGCTTCTGATGGTGAGGATAGTTTGCAAAGCTGGTCTGATAGGTCGTGGCCCCCGGCGATAGCCCCCAAGGGGTACTGCAGCGTAGGTACCAAGGCAGGAACATGAACCCTTGCACACAGCAATACTGGGTAGGTCAAACAGGCAGGATCCCAGATACACAGAGGTATTGGTTGGTAGGCACAGACTGGAACACTTGGACACAGAAATCCTGACAGCCAGAAGACAGACACAGGTCCTTGAATACAAGGTGGATATGGAGGATAGTAACAGAGGTTCAGCTGCAGGTAGATGACAAGTGCTGATAGCTAGAACACAGCATACAGAAAGGCTTAGGTCTTATGGTCTGACTCTGCATTTAATTCACACTGGGTATGACACATAGTGGAAATCACACACACAGCAATATACACTGGAAGATGATACACACAGTGGTAATAACAGGCTGGTGGTACATACACCCAGGTGAGATGGTAAACACCGAGTGGAGATGTTAAACAGAAGAAGTACTATAGGCGGACTCCAGTACACTGCAGGAAGGCAACCGCAGGTGCACGCATAGAGACAGGGGGTCGAAAAGACAACGGGCATAGGGTAAAAGGAAAGCAAGGGGTTAACACCAGGAACACAGGAAGCAAGGAACAATGAATGCAAACAGCAAAACAAGTCAGCAGGCAAGACACAGGTACTGGATGCTATAACCAACAATGAATGTTCCAGCAAGAGGCTATTTAAAGGCAACTCCCCCAATCAGCTAAATCAGGCAGACACACCTTCAGAGATTGATTACCCTGCATCTGGGGGAGAACAGACACATAGGGCTCTATTTATAGAGATCATATAAATCTGGAGAGAGATAGTGATCCGGGGTCGCTTATCATCGCAGCGAGCCTGGACACTTCCCTCCCCAGATTTATAAAAACTCATCATCTTTGCGCAGGCTCCCGATGTCCTGCGAGTGCAGCTGCTGTATCGTCAGCGCTTCATTCGTATATGAAGCTCCGACGATACTGTTAAAATCCTGCACATGCGCTGTATGCTCTCGTTACATGCGCAGGAGTGGCATAAGGAATCAAGCCGATTCCCTAATGCTTTTTTAAAACTCTTTGCGATCTCCCTGAACCACCGATGTTTCCCCCCCTTTGATCCACTGAAGCACCAATGAAAAGAGAAGATTCAGACATATATAAAATGAATAAATATATATATATACTTCTGAATCTCCTCTTTTCATTGGTGCTTCAATGGATCAAAGGCGGGGAAACATCGGTGGTTCAGGGAGATCGCAAAGAATAAAAAAAAAAGCATTCAGGAATCAGCTTGATTCCAGTCACTTACACCTCTCTGGACCAATCAGGGACAGAGGGGGGCGGAGTAAATCTGTCTATCGCAGGGCTCTCTGAGCTGGCGTTAGGTTTACACTGGGAGTGGAGTGATAAAACTCCACTTCCCAACTGTATAAATAGGAGACCCTGCTGGCTCGCATTAGGAAGAACGGACCAGCGATGATGTTTGAACGCTACCTGCATCGCCATGGAAACTAGAGTTTCCATATGCGATGCAGCATCACTAAATAAGAAAAACTTCATTTTTAAGTGATATCACTTAAAAATAAAGTCTATAAATAGAGCCCATAGAATCTAGCAAGGAATGACACACACTCTGCTAGGATAAACCTACAGAGTGTAACAATGAGTTAGCTTTTTGTAAATGTTGAAGAACATCAGTGGTATTCTTGATGTAACTGGATGTAGCTTGTACCAGAGGTTGCAGGAGGTAATCAATGTATTGAGATAAAGGTGGACTTAGCCTCTGGAGGAAATAATGGGCCTCCCTGGTGGATTCTGAAGAGATTTATGGATTTTGGGTTATATATATGATGTATGACTGGATTATCCTGCTTCAAAAAGCGAACCGTTTCTGTGGTCAAGTGTCCTTTTGTCACTGTCTCTGTAAGTATTGAGTCAATTTCAAGCTTGAATTGTAATGTAGGATCATGTGTTAGAGTCATATAACAAGCGGCATCATTCAGTTGTCTGTTAATTGCTTGAGTGTCGTCCTCAATGTTTTGTAGGACCACTGCTCCTCCACTGCTCCTCCCTTGTCGGCAGGTCTAATGGTGATGCTGTTGTTGTCTTTAAGAGAGCGTACTGCTTCCTTTTTTTTTTTCAGTGTAAGATTGGTATATGGTGATCTCAGTTTATTTCATGCTTTAAACACACACGTTTGACCACTCGAATAAAAGTATCGATGGAAGATTTGTTCACTGGCGGATCAAATTACGACTTCCCTTTAAAGGGAAGACTTTTTTTTAACCTGCAGACACTCCTTGTTACTGAAAAAGTCTTTACGTTTAAGCTGTCATTGAAATTTATAAAGTCCGATTTCAAAGTCAAACCTGTTGTGAGTGTAAGTCTCAATAAAAGACAGACCATTGCTGAGTACTGTCATTTCAGCAGTGGAAGATGTGTAGGACGACAAGTTGTAGATTAAGTTTTCTTCTTTGTTGGGCCTTTGTGACCTGTGCTGGTACTTGATTCCCCCACTCCTGTGGGGTGCTGTTTTAGTCGGCTCCTTGTATCTATACGTTCCAGAAAAAAATGAGGTTTAGTTGGTCTAGGACGTTGTGAGCTGTCAGAGTCACTTTGGGAGGTTTGGGGTTCAAGTTCGGTAAATGAATATTCAGAAAAGTTCTTCTTTGCTCTCCTATTTGGAAATCTTAGGCGAGTGGTGGTACTGTTCAAAGTCCAGTAATAAACTTTATTTTCTTTGTAGTCTTCTTTGACTTTTATATTTCTGTTTTTTAAAAGATAAAAGTTCAGTTTCAAACGTATTGAGATTCTCCTCTAATTTACTCAACCAATTGGTTGACTTGTCCTCTATGAGGGTCGCTCGACCAGTGGATTCAATGTTGTCAATTTCTTTTTTAGATTTTCAATATCAGCATTAACTTTGTCGATCACTAGAACCATTAAATCTAGTAAACACTGGTTTAAGATTTGGCACCAGTGTTGGCAAAATATTTTGTCAGACCTACCAATGGTTGGTTGATATATAATTCTAAATCCCCTAGGAATCAATTTTTCTTTATAATACTGTGTAAGGGTCAATCCATGACATACTACAGTATGGTGCAGCACATCAATGATACATATAAGCAAAACCACAAAATGATGTGGTAGTGCCGCACACACTTATCAAATTGATAAGTCACAAGTAGCGGGGTGCAAGGTAAACAAATAATTGAGCAAGCAGTTCAATGAACCAAACCAACACTCCCTTTTATAATGAAAGCCGTATATCACTCTGCAGTAATAGTGTCATTTTTAATCCAAACACCATTGGTATAATCTGTGTATATCTGTGATACCCCTAGGTTTTTTATATACAGTACAGTGTGCAATATTGTTTACAGTGTAACAGGTGCTGAGGCACGTGCAGTACTGTTTGGGTGGTTGCTTAGGTAACACTTAACTTGAGGAGGCATGAGAGGATGCACGAGGGCTTCTAGCACGAGGGTTTCTAGAGAGTTCGGGGGTTGAGGAAAATCAGTTGGGGCAGTTGGATCCAGGTGTTAAGGCTGAAAGGAGGTGTTCATGAGTGGAGCTAATTTCTAATGCGAATTAAAGCCTGTCCAGACTAACAAAACTGAATATAGATAGAAGGGGAGACTGACAACAGTGCTGGGGATCCGGAGATAGACGGAGGAGTGTGCCGACAGCTGGGAGAAGTAACAGCAGTAGCAGATAGACGGAGGAGTGTGCCGACAGCTGGGAGAAGTAACAGCAGTAGCAGATAGACGGAGGAGTGTGCCGACAGCTGGGAGAAGTAACAGCAGTAGCAGATAGACGGAGGAGTGTGCCGACAGCTGGGAGAAGTAACAGCAGTAGCAGATAGACGGAGGAGTGTGCCGACAGCTGGGAGAAGTAACAGCAGTAGCAGATAGACGGAGGAGTGTGCCGACAGCTGGGAGAAGTAACAGCAGTAGCAGATAGACGGAGGAGTGTGCCGACAGCTGGGAGAAGTAACAGCAGTAGCAGATAGACGGAGGAGTGTGCCGACAGCTGGGAGAAGTAACAGCAGTAGCAGATAGACGGAGGAGTGTGCCGACAGCTGGGAGAAGTAACAGCAGTAGCAGATAGACGGAGGAGTGTGTGGACAACTGGGAGAAATAACAGCAGTAGCAGAGAGAGTTAGAGAGAGAGAGTGAATCGGAGTTGGCAGAGAGGCTGCAGTGAGAAACTGTGACACAGAGAAAGAAACAGCAGAGGTAGTAGAAGGACTGTAGAGAAAAGCTGTGAGATAAAGATAAAGCGTAACAGAGGTAGTGGAGAGGAATTGAGAGGAGGAGAGAAAGTGTTATAAAAGAGAACAGTAGCGGTGACAGAACTATTGGGAGGAAAATAGAGAAAGGCTGTGAGGAGAGCAGAAAATTTATTGAGTATAGTTAAGATAGATTGAGAGATTGTGGAGAGACTATTTATTTGATACAAAGACTGAAAATCCTTGTTATTTCTATTAGATTAGAAGTACACAAAGAACTTTATTAACTTTATAAATTTTTATGAATAAGGTTAATTAATAAAATTTCTATAGAATGTGTTAAACTTAAAAACTAAACCAATTAATTAATTGTTGATATATATGACTATTTAGTTTAAAGTACAGCTGTAGATTGATACTATTGTTTCTAGTAATATTTTATTCATTGTGCATGTTTATTGTTTGTGCTATTTGTGGAATAATTGTTAAAGTTTTCTGCAAGTTCTTATTGCATAAATTTGAGTAAATCAAATCTTTGAACTCAAAATAGTAGTCCTGGTTTCAAATTATTTCTTTACACTCTGTTTCACTGAACCACAAATCACTGAAGAAGACGGGTTTCTCTATCACCCCTTGTCTAAGGGGAGGAATCTGGGCCACAGAAATTCATCTGAAGAGTATGCTGACAAGAGGCAAAATGTCTAGCTACTGGGGGAGTTTTAGAGTAAACTACTAGTAGAGCTTTTTTAATGGATGATCTGTTTTGCGTAGTCCTAACTCTAAAAATCAGATTCCCAACTTTGGGTCATAGATCATATATTTTTTTGAATTGACAGCTCACCTCAGACAGAACTCTCCAAAACAGCCACTCAGAGATAGCACTACCTTCCAGCTACTATCCCAGACATGCTTTTTTTTAGAGTTAGAACCACTTAACAGAGAAGCCTTGTAAGTGGGTGGTGGCTTATCATGTATCTGCAGATATTTGTAACTGACTTTAATGTTAAAGATAGAAGATTATGGTTAGTGACTGGGTAATGGCTAGAGTGCCAGGCCTTGTTTTGTTTTTGTGCAAACTCCCCTTGCTTTGCTCAACTGCTGTATAATTACCTTATAGATTGTTTTGAGGAGTAACCTCCATCTTGGAAGTGTATATATATATATATATATATATATACATATAAATGCAAAATAAATAAACCGTTTTCTTAATGCCAGCAAATATTCGATTAACACTTGTGTTGTGTAGGGTTCTGTTGCTGGTATGGTGGTGTTATATATATTTATCTCAATGTAATATGCGGCAGGAGCCCCCACAAAGTTGTTACTCAGAGACCCCCACAAACCTTGATCCAGCCCTGCTTTTACAGGAATATAAAAAAAAATTTGAGTCGGTGCTTATCTACTATATTCCAGTCTACTGTACCCAAATGACAGCGTCATTTATTATAAATATATCAATAAATTGAACTGGATATTCGTCCTTTTATGTTTTCAGTATGTTTTCGCTGTGTTATCACACTTCAGGACTATGTATGTGTTTTATATATTTCACCTTACTCAATGGGATTTTAAAGTGCAGTATAACAATAAAACTTTTTTGCTTTAGAAATGATAATATTGGACGGTATTCATAACTGCAGAAAGATGACCCATGTTATGCTTCATGCGGATCAGATACCCTGGCATGGATGGGGGACGTGCCCATCTGTAGGGGGAGGGCAGAGGCAAGAAAATCGTACAGTAAGGGATACTGTATGGAATTAAAGAGCTAGGGACAGATTTACTAAGCTGCGGGTTTGGAAAAGTAAAGATGTTGCCTATAGCAGCCAATCATATTCTAGCCCTCGCTTTCTTAATACATAATAGAAGAATGTCAGCTAAAATCTGATTGGTTGCTATTGGCAACATCTCCACTTTTCCAATCCCACAGCAATTTGGCCCCTACTATGAATATGGTCGTTATGATTTAAGAAGACTCGTAGTTCCCATTAGGAGAAATTGTTACTTTGCTCTTTCTATACAAGCTTTTAGCTTATAATTTTCATTTACTGGTAAGAGGATATGTAGCACCCCCAATCCACTCGGTGCTGCCAACCAATTTGCAATGTGTGAAAACTGGAGCGAATGGGTGTGTTATTTGTAATAAGTTACAATTTTTAATTTAGAGAATCGGCAGAAACCAAAGTTAAGGAGGAAAGAAAAAAAATACTATTTGCACAACAAATCAGAGCGTTAAATACATCAGTACTCATATAAATACTCTTCTAATATTAGTTATTCAGGCAACAAGAATACTGTTTCTTAATACCTATATATAATAATCAGTTTTGCACAGAGAAATAAAACTAGAGCAAAACTGTTCTAGCAACTCCAAAAGATTATAGAATTTAAATAACGGATAACAATCATCATAATCTTGAATGCATGTAGATCTCTAAAACTGAAACCTATTGTTATTGCTTAAGACCAAGTTTTAAATCTTACTTTTAGAAGAAAACAAATTCTATTTATAACAGTATTAAATACTATTAGCCAGCAGATTACAAAAATTGGTATTCATATTCATATAATTTGAACAAGGGGTACCTTTATATATTTACTAATAACAGTAAGTCTCATACCTAGGGCCTCATTCACTAAACGCGCTTTTTTGTTTTGATTTGTAATCGCGGCCCATCGCCGCGATTGACCCACAATTTTTTTTATTTTGGGGGTCTAAATTCGCTAAATTCACTAACATGCGATGTGCCGCGATGAGCAGTACTGTTAATTTCCTCAGCTTCAGAATTGAATCAGCGATCCCTACTGGTGGGAGGTTATATTGTAGACGTCGCGATCAAGGTGACAAGGTTTCTTATCATCTCCTGCACGGAAGAAATTTACAGATACAAGACAAGTGAAGAATTCTTCATTTTAAGAACATTTGAAGGCTCCCAAGATGCGGACATCTAATGGTGAGTTTTAAAAAAGTTTTCTTTTTTTTTATACACATGTAACAGTTTATATAATACACTTAGATTAGGAGAGATGACCTCCTAAGGTAAGTGCATACACGTAGGGGGTAATGTTAGTTAGGTTTACTATTTTTTTTTTACATATGTAACACTTTATTAAATTATTGAAAGGGTTAATGTCTTTGTAGAATTTTTTTTTTTTTTACACACACTGTACACGCAGTTCGGCATGGCTACAAGTGTAGCCATGCTGTAAACAAAGAATTACAAGGATCACCTTTGCTGATCCTTGTAATTCAATGACTAAAGCATGGCTACACATTGCAGACATGCAGAACTTAGGATTTTTCAACAAAAAACACATATCTGTTATACAGACGTGTTTTAATGGTCGCGATCGGCCCAAAAACATAAATTCACCCCTCTATAGAGGCGAATTTATGTTTTTTGATTTCAATGCGATTTCACCGCGATTCTGTGAAATCGCATTTAGTGAATTACATACATTATATGGTTGTAATAGAAAAAAGTCGGGACCGCGATTTTCAGACCCGCGATTAAAAAATTACCAAAATCACGTGATTTTTAGCTTAGTGAATCGCCTTTGGCGATTTTTAAGCTAAAAATCGTGTGATTTTAGCAAAATCGCGTTTAGTGAATGAGGCCCCTAGACCGATCGTTGCGGCCATGCTAATTACTTTTAGTGCAAAGATGATGTACATAAAACTCCATCACAGTTTGCATATCCTGGCACAGTAGTTAGTTCCACTGTAAACGCTTGTAAATATTCATTGATCCACTGTAGCAGGTGGTGGTAAGATGCAGCCACTTGTAGCAATTCCCAATTCCCAAGCCAGTAGTTAGATTCACTACAAACACTTGTATAGTTATAATCCAATGTAATGGACAACTGAATAAGGCAGACAGTAGTCTAGTTCACGGTAGATACTTGCAAATTAATCTAATGTAGCAGATAATTGTATAATGCAGGCCGCAGTTAGATTCACTACAAACACTTGTAAATAATTATAATGTAATATAGCGGATAGCTGTATAATGCAGACAGTAGTCACAGTCACTACAACCTCTTGTAAATAATAATAATGTAATATAGCGGATAGCTGTATAATGCAGACAGTAGTCACTGCAGATACTTGTAAATAATTATAATGTACTATAGCGGATAGCTGTATAATGCAGACAGTAGCCACAGTCACTGCAGATACTTGTAAATAATTATAATGTAATATAGTGGATAGCTGTATAATGCAGACAGTAGCCACAGTCACTGCAGATACGTGTAATAAATTATAATGTAATATAGCGGATAGCTTTATAATGCAGACAGTAGTCACAGTCACTGCAACCTCTTGTAAATAATTATAATGTATTATATAGCGAATAGCTGTACAATGCAGACAGTAGTCACAGTCACTGCAGATACTTGTAAATAATAATAATGTAATATAGCGGATAGCTGTATAATGCAGACAGTAGCCACAGTCACTTGTAAATATTTATAATGTAATATAGCGGATAGCTATATAATGCAGACAGTAGCCACAGTCACTGCAGA
>WWET01010797.1:5414-17977 GCA_011038615.1 Limnodynastes dumerilii
CGCCTCCTCTGGCTGAGCACAAGACACACCTCCTCTGGCTGAGCACAAGACACGCCTCCTCTGGCTGGTCACTAGACACGCCTCCTCTGGCTGAACACAAGACATGCCTCCACTGGCTGGTCACTAGACACGCCTCCTCTGGCTGAGCACAAGACACGCCTCCTCTGGCTGGTCACTAGACACGCCTCCTCTGGCTGGTCACTAGACATGCCTCCTCTGGCTGAGCACAAGACACGCCTCCTCTGGCTGATCACAAGACACGCCTCCTCTGGCTGATCACAAGACACACCTCCTCTGGCTGAGCACAAGACACAAGCAGAAGAAGTAAAAGCCAATGATCGGTAGCCTGTTTCCGGTCTTTTCTTTCTAACAGACCCCTCGATCAATAACAGTTCTATTAACAGGCGATCGGAGCGAATATAATACTGGAAGATGGAGCTCCAGGTATTTAATCATTTACTATCGTGCATCATATTGTGCATTAGTCTTCTGCGATGGGCACAGGAACACCTGGTGAAACAAGCCTCACACCTCTCTCTAGTGTTTATTTGAACTTTCCTATAAGTCAGCACTTGTGCTTTATGGGAAGAGAGGCGCATTGCTCAGCCGCTGTGACCCCTCAGCTCTCCTGCCTACGCTCTGGGCATGACGCCTATGGTAATGTAGCTGACAGAATCACCGTCTCTGCCTGATTCATTACCTTGTCTCGCACAAGCCTTTTCTGCTTACTTTCATAGATTTTTCCAAGCAGTAAGCGGCATAAAGGCTTAAAAAGAGAACAACACAAAACACAGAACCCTGAGGAATAAACGCTTTAACCTACTAATACTTGAATTCATTTAATAGCCGCTATTATGGGGACATTAGAGGCTATTTATTAGCAAACTCTATAAAAGTGCAGTAACATGGGAAGCAGTAATAGGCATTTAAAGTCACTCACGTGTTTGAAGTTGGGAGTCTACAGAACGGGGAACCAGTCACTCTGATAACTTGGTTGGTACTTTCCTGGACGGACATACAGAGGTCTGAGCGGGTAGACAGTGAGAGGGAACGCCTATACTGTAACCTGACTGAGAGGACACGCCCACTTTTTCATCTTAGACCCACCCCTCTGTCTGATGTCTGGATGAGTACACAGTGAGAGGGAACAGTTATACTGTAACTTAAGAGGGAACACCCACTTGTCTCTCAGCCCCGCCCATCTGTCTTATGTCTGGATGAGAACACAGAGAGAGGGAATGTCTTATACTGTAACCTGACTAAAGGGCAACGCCCATTTATCACTTCAGCCCCGCTCCTCTGTCTTATGTCTGGAAATTCGGGCAGTTCTCCCGGTATCCAGGGAGAGTCTGCAAATCTCCCGCAAGGAACTTGAGGCTCGTGTATTCCAAGCCCCCCCCCTACCTGGCAACACCAGTATAAGAGCATGGCTAGGGACAGAGAGGGACTTGATGACGAAAATTGCGTCATCAAGCCCCACCCCCATCAAAATGAAACCCCCAAACGAGTAATTAACAGTCAAAGGGTGGGGCTTAATAACACAATTTTCATAAATCATGTTGTTAAGCTCCGCCCCCTGCATGCAAGTATGGCTTCCCTCTGGTATCTCCCAGAGGGAAGCTTTTAAAAGTCGGCAACCCAGTACACAGTGAGAGGGAATGCTTATACTGTCATTCGACTAATAGGGAACGCCCACTTATTACTCCAGCCCCGCCCATCTGTCTTATGTTTGGATGAAAACACAGGGAGAGGGAGCACCTATACTGTCACCTGACTAAAAGGGAACGCCCACTCATGCAGATATGGATACTCCACACAGATAAGGCCTAGTCCATGAACTCATGACCTCAGCTGTGAGGCAGAAGTAGTAACTACTTGAGTTAGAATATATTTACTTACACTCTAGTAGAATGTTAGGTGGACATTGAACAATATCATGTACCTCCGAGGTTCCTAGCATCAGTTGATTTCTGTGCAGTGTATTGAAAAGCAGGGCCAGCTCTGTGAGGGGATGTGCTGGAATGGAGAGGAAGATTAAGAGACGTAAATCAGTAACATCGACAATACCTGTAGTGGACTTCTACAGACCCTCCAACATGACCCATTCCACTAGGTGAAAAATACTCTGCTCCTGAGCGTCCAACAGTCAGTTACTATGGTAACCACGTCTGTTGAAGAGACAAATGTTTTTAAACCAGTTGATTCATTAAATCCAGGTGAGTGACAGTTGGAAAATCAGGAGCGGAGTATTGTGTACTTGGGGGAATGGGTCATGTTGGAGGGTCTAATTCTGTGTGGTGGTTCCTCACGGTCCACGTGCTTTCCATTCAGTCACTCAATGTGTCATATGTAAAAGTGTTTCGTCTTATTCTCATCATGATCTTCCAGCGCAGAAGTAAGACGAAACGTGCATCGGGGGTTCATTTGGTTTTATGGTGTAACTAGGGAGGGCGGTCGCCCAGAGCGCAAAGTGGGGCAGCAGTGAATGAATTTTTAAGGTTAAACTGGTTACTGATTCAGGGCAGGGGGCACCATTTTATCTTTTTGCCCCTGACGCTAAAATTTCTAGCTACGGCCCTGGTTCGCGGTGCGCAGGGTAATGTTTCTGATTCATGAGATCAGGGAAACTCATCTCTTCTCTATACTTTGATTATATCTGTTATTTGATATACTTGAAATGGTACATTTTTGATTTATGCTGTATTGTCGATTTGTCGATTTATGACTGTACTGTGGATTACTGTCGACTGCCAATATTGCATTAGGTGTTCTATTGGATTGGATATGTCTGTTTAAATTGAGCTGGAAATTTATTAGTAATATTTCATCAAATGATATATATTTTAATTAAAATAATAAACTTTATGTGCCTGATTCAATTGCCTGCGAAGACGGGAAAAAGCGCTTAGTGCGCCTATTCCTGTCTATTATGGTAAGTAAATTTCTGTGATGTAAATTCTCAGAAAAAACACCGCAATTGAGAAGATATATGTGATATACTGTGTTATATGTGTGGTTACAGTCCACGCTATGATGGGCTGCTTTTAGAAATAGAGACAGCTAAAAGTTCCTTTTCGGCTGTCTCTATTTCGAATGGCGGCCATTTTAGAATTTTTTTTATGAATGGGTGAGTGCGCCGATCGCCATACTCACCAATTCATTTTCGCAGACCCATTACACTTACCGCTGACAGCTCTAGAGAGGTGAGTAACCTCTCCGGGGACTATTAGTGTTGGGGGCGGTTAGGGTTAGGCTCTTAGGAAGGGAGGGTTAGGGTTTGGGCCATAGAAGGGGGTTAGGGTCAGGCTGCAGTGAGGGGGGGTCTTAGGGTTACGCTATAGAGAAGGGAGGATTAGGGTCAGACTAGGGGAAAGGGAGGAAAAGGGAGGGTCAGGGTCAGGGTGCGGGGTGGAGGAGGGTTAGGGTCAGGCTGAGGGGGGTCTTAAGGTTAGGCTATACAGAAGGGAGTATTAGGGTCAGGCTGAGGGGGGTCTTAAGGTTAGACTATACAGTAGAGAAGGGTAGGGTCAGGCTAGGGAGAAGGTAGGGTTAGGGTCAGGCTGCAGGGAAAAGAGGGTTAGGGTCAGGCTGTGGGAAAGGGAGGGTTAGGGCTCGGGTAAGGGAAGGGGAAGGTTAGGTTTAGAATTAGGGGAAGGGTTGGGGTTAGCTTTTAGACTTTAGAGATCGAAACTGGCTGGGAGAGAATGGCCCAATTTTGATAGCGGGGACCCACACCCTTATATGTGCTATATAAAGCTATATGTTTTTGGTCATCGGGTGGGTATATGAGATTGTCTTCCATAGTGCACTGAATATTGTAGCTTGATAACCTGGAGGTGTTTTCTTTTCAGCATTCAGGTAGCATCGGTGACACTTATAAGCTAGTGCGGCTATTTAGAATATTTTTACTATGGGAAAACACAAAACTAAAAATCTAGAGTAATAAAAATACAAATAATGAAAATGAAAGGAAGATCAGCGCTGTATGTGCAACGAATAGTCACAAAAGACAAAATATAATCTAATATAAATCATTATAACAATATAATAAAAAAGACATTTCATAACAATAAAAGTCAATTATCATAGCTCATATAAACTGGTCCATGATATGTATACAAGAAATACATTAACAATTTATAGATCAGCTGCACATAAATATGTTCCAAGTCATTAACAGTAATTAAATGGTTATTCAATGATGCAATGTTTGCTTTATACGTAGCTCACAGCTCCCCATTAGAATCTGTTATGGTGAATCTTGTATCTCTGTGGGTCGCTCAGCTGGGGGTATTGCTGGCTGTCACAGGAACACATGGGAAGAAGTCTCACACATGTAGCAATGCTGAGAGATTTGTGCTCTGCAGATATTGAGATTGTTGTTATATAATACAGTATTATTTATTTATGAACAGGTGTTTATATAGCGCTTTACAGAGAATATTTCACATTCACATTAGTCCCTGCACCATTGGAGCTACATATTAAGGTCCCTAACACAGACACACACACACACACAGTAGGGATAATTTATTCAGCAGCCAATTAACCTACTAGCATGTTTTTATCACGTGAGTAGAAACCGGAGCACCCAGAGAAAACCCAAGCAGACACGGGGAGAACATACAAACTCCACACACATTTAGGCAAAAAATATTTATAAATATATCAATTATAATCAATAGTAATAAGAAAAAAGTGTGACAATATGCTACTATTCAGTATTCCAAAATATATAATAACTAAATAAAGAGTATAGTTTAATGTATGCAGAGTGTGTCTAAAATATGTTTTAATTTTCAATTAGACAGATTTATTGTTAGGTGTGTAGGGCTGTGTGTTTATTATTATTATATTATTGCTTATTTAAACCCCTTTTACATCACCACCAAATACCCAGGTTTTTGGCCAAAAGACCCAGGTCTTAGCAAAAACCCGGGTATTTGGTGGTGATGTGAAACGTCCCTTTTTCAGCACAAGGGTAAGATGGCAATGTGAAAGGTCCATGGTTGTTTTTCAACCTGGGTCCTTCACAAAGACACCTGATTGGACAGATTTCTTTACTATTGCTATGGCAATAGTAAACAAATTTGTAGCGGGGGAGCCGCACACAGGGAAAGGAGACAGGCTACATATTTGAGTACTTATAGGTCTTCTTTCTGGTCTGTCTGCCTGCAGTTCCACTATTCGCCACTATAAACTTAGCACATGCATGTCTCTTTTCTGGTACGCCCGCAGGTGGACCAAAAAGGGAACATACATGTACTAAATTCATAGACCATTTCCAGAGTTAATAGTGAAATCAAATATTGTGATCTTAAACTCCGTATGTGGGAGCACAGTCCACTCCCCTTTCACTCCTACGTACAGAACTTAGTAACGAGTATTCTGTAGGCATCTCTGTGTTTGGAACACTGCATCATACATAAGGGCTTAGCCACTTCCTTACTGTACGATTTACATAGCTATTCCCAAAGGTACGTAGTGAGTGTGTACGCATGGTGAGTGTGGGTAGGTATTTAAATCGTACAGTAGCGCCATTTTCCGTAAAGCAGCGCCAGGTGCCTTAATAAGGTAGGGTCCAGAGTACGAAAGTGCAATATATGCGAAGGGAGTTTTCTCCCCTTGCACATATGAAATTGAGGATCAGAACTTTTGGATCTGATCTAATGTCATCTTTGCATGATGTTAAGTTTGCAAGTGATTAATCAGGGTTGCCGACTCTCCTGAAATATCCAGGAGACTCCTGAAACTTGGGCAGTCCTCCCAGTATCCCGGTCCGGCAAATCTCCTGCAAGCCCCAACCCACTATCAATCACAACTATAATCCCTAGAGTTACTAGGAAAAGGCGGCCACTCATTTCCTGGAACATTAAAGATTACATGATTACCTTGCAGTAATCTATGGCTCCCCTCCTGGAGAGCTTTAAACAGTTGGCAACCCGGTGATTAATCTGCTCTTACACATGGTTCAATTCGTCATGTAGTCAAAGAGCTAATGCAGAAACATTAGTTGTATATAAATATAGGGGAGCAGCCAAGGACCAAAGTGACCACAATGTAAATACAAGGAACAAAAGAGGTCCGGCACTCCAAACATACATTAAATAACACTATGTGTCAGCACAGACATAAAAGGGAGGTTTAGGTCACAATACAGCTATATTGGGTTATCTCACCTGCCCATCGTCAAGGCACCTCCTGTAGGTGAGTCTCTATCCATCTGCTATATGTGTACTCAGGACTTTCCTGGCATTTGAACAGTGTGCAGCGGCCATATTGGGGAGGGGTCAAACTCCCAAAGTAAACTAGTAAGAGTAACAAGAAAACACAGGCTGTGCTTCTAATCCAATATATGAAATGTGTGCAGTGTATATATAAATGTGTGTAAGTGTATATATAAATGTGTGTAAGTGTATATATAAATGGAGAGGTGCAGCCAAGGACCAAAGTGACCACTGTGTAACTACAAGGCAAAAGACAGGTCCGGCGCTGCAAAACACATTATATAATAAAAAAAGATACTCTACCTACCTTGATATCAGAGAATGCTTACATTGACAATAAATTTGAATACTTGTACATTGTGTTTTATGTAACATGAAATAACTTTTCCACCCTTCTTTAATTGGCCAGAAGAATCTAATTCTTTTATTAGTAATTACCTTTAACACCATTACTGTTATATCAGCAGCTGCTGCCTCAACCCGCGACCTGCAAGTTATCAGCAGCAAAGGCCATATTCCCTTTCTGCATCCTAACGTTGAGAATTGCTGCTGGGGAGCTGCACCAGGCTGCAATTTAGTCGGCTGATGCAAAAGGAAGGACTTTCCTGCGCATTGGGTCGCTGTAAATCATATCTCCTGATCTGTGGCGCTCGGGTGTGGGTCAGTGGCGAGAACAGCCCTATTCCGAAAGAGCCATTTTATACAAGCCAGTTTCGAATTGGCTCTGGTATCGATTGTTCTATTCCCACTGAGGACACGCAATCGAAGATCCCAAAGACGAATCTGCAGCAGCGAGAGGTGAGTGTTTATCATACCACAAACCTTATCCTAATCCTCACCCTAACCCTCCGCTTCCATTACCCTAAACCTGTCTTCCCCGCAGAATGACCCTAAGACTCCCCTCCCCGCAGCTTAACCCTAAGACTTCTTTCCCCACAGCCTGACACTAAGACTCCCCTTCCCGCAGCCTGACCCTAAGACTCCCCTCCCCGCAGCCTAACCCTAAGTCTCCCTTCTCTGCAGCCTAACCCCAAGACTCCCTTCCCTGCAGCCTAATCCTAAGACTCCCTTCCCCGCAGCCTAACACTAAGACTCCCTTCTCTGCAGCCTAACCCTGACTCCCTTCCACGCATCCCAACCCTAAGAATCTCCTCCCCGCAGCCTGACCCTAAGACTCTATTCCCCGCAGCCTGACCTTAAGTCTCCCCTTCCCACAGCCTAACCCTAAGACTCCCCTCCCTGCAGCCTGAGCCTAAGACTCCCTTCCCCACAGCCTGACCCTATGACTCCCCTACCTGCAGCCTGACCCTAATACTCCCTTCTCTGCAGTCTGACCCTAAGATTCCCCTCCCCACAGCCTAACCCTAAGACTCCCCTCCCCACAGCCTGACTCTAAGACTCCCCTCCCCACAGCCTGACCTTAAGACTCCCCTCCCCGCAGCCTGACTCTAAGACTCCCTATCTCAGAGCCTAACCCTAACCCATCTTTCCTCGCAGTCTGACCCTAACCCTCCCTTCCCCAGAGCCTAAACACTAAATGTCCCCACGGTTCTGCGGTGGGCGACGACTTCCGAAAATGAATGGGTAAGTATGTCGATTGGCATTCTCACACATTTAAAAAAAAAAAAAATGGCTGGTATTCGAAATAGAGACAGCCGAAAATGAACTCTCAGATGTATAAACAACTATTTTTAGGCATTTTCAGGCCGGAGAGTGACAAAGCCTTGAAGGCCCTCTGTCCGCTGCAGACTTTCTTGGGGTTTTCTGTCTTCCCTGCGCAATGTCCCATGATGCATGGTGACAAATCTGGGAAAAAACGAGGGGTCCAGAACTCCAAGAAAACCTGTATTGTAAGTTTCTGATTCTTCATAAATGATGCTGACCTTGGTCCAGATTCAGAATCATAGAAGCAGAGGGAGCGTCAAGGACTGGTAATTCCTGAATCCCGTAAGCTCGCAACTTAACCGCCTCCACCCACACAGTCTTCCAGGGACTATAATAAATTCCACCCAAATACAGTATGTGGTACAATGAGAGAGGAAACACAGAGAGAGGAAACACAAAGAGAGGAAACACGAGAGGAAGCACAATGAGAGGAGACACTGAAAGAGAAAACACTGAGAGAAGAAACACGGAGAGAGGAAACACTGAGAGAGGAAGCACTGAGAGAAGAAACACTGAAAGAGGATATACTAAGGGGTAGATCTAGAACTACGTGTGCAATACGTTTCCATGCGTAATGTTTTTGCACGCGTATGTTCTATACACTCCCCTAGGCACACCCCTTGAATGTACGTATTTCACCGAGTTCCGCTTCCCAAACCCTACCTTAACTTTTTTTCGCGTAACAGCGTACGTCCGCTAACGGACGTATAGACTACGTGAACGTACGCCGCTTAGCACGCCCATACTGTACACTTTACATACAAACCTCCACCTACTTTACGTAAATCGAACGTATTGTTGACTCAGGTAAAATTGGCACGCCCACACGTAAGTATTTACGTGACAAATACGTGAATGGCCCATACGTTCACAATTACGCTACGCTAATGAGCGTATTTTCTATGGTGCGCATGCGCAGTACTTAGAAATAGGCGATTTTACGTCTCCGCCACACGTAAATTCGCTCCGAGTCGTTCTGGATCAGGCCCTAAGAGAGGAAACACTAAGACACAAACACTAAGAGAGGAAACACTGAAAGAGAAAACACTGCGAGAGGAAGCACTGAAAGAGAAAACGCAGAGAGAGGAAGCACTGAGAGAAGAAACATGGAGAGAGGAAACATGGAGAGAGGAAACACGGAGAGAGGAAACACTGAGAGAGGAAGCACTGAGAGAAGAAACACGGAGAGAGGAAACACTGAGAGGGGAAACACAGAGAGGGGAAACACAGAGAGAGGAAACACTGAGAGAGGAAACATGGAGAAAGGAAACACTGAGAGAGGAAACACAGAGAAAGGAAACTCAGAGAGGAAACACATAGAGGAAACACTAAGAGAAGAAACACTGAGAGAAAAAACACTGAGAGGGGAAACACGGAGAGGAAACACAGAGAAAGGAAACACAGAGATAGGAAACACAGAGAGAGGAAACACTAAAAGAGAAAACACAGAGAGAGGAAGCACTGAGAGAAGAAACACGGAGAGAAGAAACATTGAGAGAGGAAACACTGAGAGAGGAAACACTGAGAGAGGAAACACTAAGAGAGGAAGCACTGAGAGAAGAAACACGGAGAGAGGAAGCACTGAGAGAAGAAACACAGAGAGAGGAAACACTGAAAGATAAACACTGAGAGAGGAAACATGGAGAAAGGAAACACTGAGAGAGGAAACATGGAGAAAGGAAACTCAGAGAGGAAAAAACAGAGAGGAAACACTAAGAGAAGAAACACTGAGAGAGAAAACACTGAGAGGGGAAACACGGAGAGAGGAAACACAGAGAGGAAACACAGAGAGAGGAAACACTGGAGAGGAAACATTGAGAGTGGAAACACAGAGAGAGGAAACACAAAGGAAGCACAGAGAGAGAAAACACTGAAAGAGAAAACACTGAGAGAGGAAGCACTGAGAGAGGAAGCACTGAGACAGGAAACACAGAGAGAGGAAACACAGAGAGGAAACATGGAGAAAGGAAACACTGAGAGAGGAAACATGGAGAAAGGAAACTCAGAGAGGAAAAACAGAGAGGAAACACTAAAATTACAAACATTGTATGTTTGTAATTGAAAAAAGTCGGGACCGCGATTTGCGGACCCGCGATGTAAAAAATTACTAAAATCACGTGATTTTGAGCTTAGTGAATCGCCTTTGGCGATCTTGAAGCTCAAAATCACGTGATTTGGCCCAAATCGAGCTTAGTGAATGAGGCCCTAAGAGAAGTAACACTACGAGAGGAAACACTGGGAGGGGAAACATGAAGAGAGGAAACATGGAGAAAGGAAACACTGAGAGAGGAAACACAGAGAAAGGAAACACAGAGAGAGGAAACACAGAAAGAGAAAACACAGAGAGGAAGCACTGAGAGAAGAAACACGGAGAGAGGAAGCACGGAGAGAGGAAACACTGAGAGAGAAAACACTGAGGGGAAACACGGAGAGAGCAAACAGAGAGAGAGGAAACACTGGAGAGGAAACATTGAGAGTGGAAACACAGATAGAGGAAACACAAAGAGAGGAAGCACAGAGAGAGGAAGCACAGAGAGAGGAAACACTGAGAGAGGAAGCACTGAGAGAAGAAACACGGAGAGAGGAAACACTAAGAGAAGAAACACTGAGAGAGAAAACACTGAGAGGGGAAACACTGGAGAGGAAACTGTGGGGAAGGGGGGAGGGGAGAATTAAGGTCAGGCTGCAGGAAAGGGAGGGACAGTGTATATGCAGCCACACCACAGGACTCCCTCAAAAATCAAATATGGGGCCTTTTGTTATTAAGATTCACCCCCTTCTCACTCTCCACCATACTCAGACAAGAGGAGGCCTTGGTGGCAGAGGGACTAAGACTGCAGACACCAGCAGGCCCTTTACTCCTCTCTCTACTTCCTTTGGCTTCCTGACACTGTAAAAAGCTTTAAGTCTAAACAACTGACTGAATAACAGTTCAACCAGGTAAAATAATGATCAGATATCTTCTTATATCTTTCCACAATGACTTATGTCAAGAAGATTGTGATAGCACTATCAATGAACTGCACCAAAGGGGTGTGTCCCATGCAAGCAAAGGGGTGTGTTCTGTGAATAGCTCCACCCATAGGTGTGTCTAGCGCTACCAGGAAAACTATTTCTCTATATAAATGGCGGCATCAGTATTTATTGATTGTTACATTGTCAGAGAATAAATCCTTTCAGTGTTATTGTGGAGACTGTGAATAGAATCCGCTGACTTCTTCATTTCTATAGAAAAGATAAAAGTAGGTGACAATGCAGCTGATTAACAAGAGAACAAAGTGTATTTTTCTTTTCTGTCTCCGTTATTGAAGTCATGTTGTCCTAGATAACTGGAAGTCTTTGATGACATCTTGGCCTCCAGGAAAATGGCCGCCTCCATAGGCCTCAAAACAGGGAAATAGGAGACAATTTCTAAATTCTGTCATCGTACTGCAATGACTTCTGGAACTGAATCAGCATCAGGGAGATTTAGAAATACTTCAGGGAGTCTGGGAGATCCCCCACTCTTCAGGTAGTCAGGGAGATCATCCGCCCTTCAGGGAGTTCACCCGCTCTTCAGGGAGTCAGGGAAATCACCCGCTCTTCAGGGAGTCAGGGAGATCATGCACTGTTCAGGGAGATGACCCACTCTTCAGGGAGTCAGGGAGATCACCAACTCTTCAGGAAGTCAGGGAGATGACACGCTCTTCATGGAGTCAGGGAGATGACCCGCTCTTCAGGGAGTCAGGGAGATCACCCGCTCTTCAGGGAGTCTCCCTAATATTCAAGGAGACTTGATAACTATGATTAATATTGAACACTTTTTTCAGAGAACCGCTTCTGTAAAATGTCTCCTGTTTGGCCGTCACCCCCCACATTCCACAGACTTGTACAAATCAATATTAAATAACGACAAAATATTATTCAAAATGGGTGTCCTGAAACAAACTTTGCTATTTAACAGCGGCAGATAAGCTGTGATAAATGTGCCTATTAGCCTGGTGGCGGTCAGCAGACAGAAAGATGCATGTGTGCAGAATATTTATTTATTTCACTGCAGTGTTTATTGAGACGGGAAACATTGAGATAAATATATGTATTCTTAAGTCTCCGCAGAAAGTCACAAACTGCATCAGACCATGATCTGAGAAGCCAAACATTCCTCCATGGAGAGAATGGAGACTGAGCACAGGCCTCTTATAATTGTTACTTATTATTTCCAAATGAAGCAGAACAACACAGTGATTGGCGTCACTGAATCTGATCCAGATCTGAGCACAGATCGAAGTCCATCGTGCGCACCGTAGATACACTGGAAAAAATAGTGCAGAATACATGCAATCCAAAAGCGTCCATTGGATTGCAACCAATTACGAGAGAGCCAAAACTACCATTGGTGCAACAGGTGCAATGGCACCGGGGCCCAAGCTGATACAAGGGCCCACAGCCGTCATCACCGCACTGTCGAAGCTCCTCACTGGGTTACCTGGGATATCATCAGGGCCCACAACTCGCTAGTTTCGCCTCTGAAATTACAGTATGTAGCGCTTGGGCGCACAGCAGCTAAACTCAAAGCAGCTATGTGGCCAAATACCGGTTGCAGTCTCCGGTCCGATGACCGGCTTTGCGAAATAGAGACAGCCGAAAGATAATTTTTGGCTGTCTCTATTTCGAATAGGGGGCCATTTTAGA
>WWET01010798.1:0-14108 GCA_011038615.1 Limnodynastes dumerilii
TATATATATATGAGCAAGATATTATTATACAATATAAGTAGAGGATAATATTATGTAAATAATGATCCCATACAATGCTTTGGTATAAGAGCTCTGTATAATGAAGATATAATAGTAAGATATTTGCCTCCAATACTGTACACAGTATTTTATATTATTTATATAACAGTAGAATATGGAATAACTAGATATAAATAGGGAATGGGTATAAGGACAGAGAATACACAATACAGATCTGTACATGATGGAGATGAACTTACCTGGTAGGGAGAAGATTTGGGAGAAGCAGCAGAGGGTGAGTATGAGTGCGGTCTGCATTGTGATCCTCAGCTGTGTGTGAATACAGGTGAGACTGTGAGGAGTGTAGGTGAGGTCACCCTTTATATAGGAGGACAGTGCTGCTCTCCTGTGTAATTGGGGAGAGGTCACTCTGAATAATACAAACTCTTATCTGCAGACCCCAAACAATGTTATCACATTACAATTTACATGACTTTATTGTTTTTGTTTATTTTATTACACTACAGAGTTACATTTTATCATTGTTCTCTAGTCTTTATTATCTTAAATATTTGAGAGAACATGGTTTAAATGTATTTTCATTCTTTATCTCTATTTGTAACTTTATATAGGTGTAGATAAGTATAAATGGTATTTTACAAGTCTTTGTATTCGGTTGCAGGCCCCTGGCTAGAAGTTCCTAATTCCGAAATAGGGACATCTGAAAGTTCCTTTTCGGATGTCCCTATTTCGAATACTTACCAGTTCATACTTCTTTTTAACAATGGGTGAGTATGCCGATCGGCTTACTTCACCCATTCACATTCGGAGATTCCGCCGCTGATTTCCGTAGCCACTCCGCCACTGCTATCGCCAGACCGAGGGAAAGGCGAGTAACCTCTCCAGGCAGGATAGGGAGGGTTAGGGTCAGCCTGCAGGAGAGGGAGGGTTAGGGTCAGGCTGCGAGAGATGGAGGGTTAGAGCCAGGCTGCAGGGAAGGGACAATTAGGGTCAGGCTGCGGGAGATGGTGGGTTAGGGTCAGGCTGCCAGGAAGGGAGGGTTAAGGTTAGGCTGCCATGAAAGGAGGGTTAGGGTAGTGAGAGGGGAGGGTTAGGGTTAGAATTAGGGAAAGGAGTGGGGGACTTTTTTTAAAATTACTTTTCGGACCACCAAAAGCTCAGTGCTCCGTGGATCAATTGCAATGCCTCCTCGAGCCATATCGAAATAGAGCCGTTCTAAGCGGGGACCCACAACCCTCATAAACACACACACACAATCACACACCCATAACTGCTCTCTCACTCTCACATACACATAACTGCCCACCTTCTCTCTCTCTCTTTCACACACACAGGCATACCTGCTCTCTCTCATACACACACATTTCATTGTGCCCCCTGGAGTCTGGCGCCCTGGGCTGCAGCCCAGTCAGCGATTGGCTGATCAGGCCATAGTGGTATTAGCTGTATCATTACTAAAGTAGTTACTGTCACTAATAATCAATACAAAGGTCTTTCTCAAATTGAAGTTCATATATTACTTTTTGACATTCTCCACTTGATATAAAACAACCAAATATCAGTGATTGATTTAACTTACATTGTTTGAATCAGTATTGGCCAGATTCAGAAATCCAATTTTCCCGCAATATGATTTCTGGGCAAAAGATGCAGAGGTTCTGCAAGTGTTGTTTAGTACTATCCGGGCAGCTGTGCATTTGTAAATTAATCAATCTGCTCTCATGGATGGACTTCCAACAGCCAGAGGTTCTCTAACATCACACAAAGCACACACACAGTCATAGAGGAATGGAATTTTGGATTAGTATATATCAAGAGGGAAAATCTATACTGTCCATCTTAGTAAATATGGGACTTTATTTTTTTGCCTGAAAAATATCAGTGTATTGCTGCACATTTTGCTTTAAGCCTTAAAATACCGACATTCATATTTAAGGGATTTCATTTTTTCATGAGACAAACAAATGAATAAATAAAAGTTATTTTTGAACGTGCAAACCTGATAAGCTGCTGCATTACACCGCTCAGCTTATCAGCCTATTCACATCTATTTGTATGAATTAATGGTGTGCCCATTTTCAGTACGATCTATCCATAGCTGCTAATGTCGTACCTCTGGATATTCTCTAACCAATTGATTCCAGTATCACCATTATTGACGGATCGGCACTTTATCATTGTATTTCTACATGTTTATATGTTTACTGTTTATAATATTATTAAATATTAATTTGGATTTAATGTTTATGGCAGTGGCGCCTCCTATGTGTTAGTGGCACAATTCTACACTATCTCATTGGTTTTCTAGTTGCATAGGGCGCGGTCAATCATTTATATATTGTTTTTTATATATTGTTTTTGTTTGGTTCATCACCACCAATCTATTGACCATTTTCTTGGTCATTGTAGGTTCCCTTTATTTTTTCCAATAGTATCACCGCTACCCACACACTTTTTTTACTTGGACCTCTGGATAGGTCAAATGCATTTTAAACAGCGGATCTGCACATTCATTGCGCTAAAACTCTGGATCATCCATAGCTGGTAACAGGGTATTTGCAGGCATTATAAGAAAAAACATTACCTACTTGAGTACATTTTCTAGATGGAAAATAAAACTAATTTGTAAGGAGGGAAGGACAGGGACTATTTAAATAAAAAGTAGAAATAAATAGACTTCTTTGTAAAAGGGACATTTAAAAAGTATGACCTTACAGTAATATGTATAAGAATTCAGAATTAGGGAAAGCGAGAGTTTTCAAACGCTCAATAATATATACTACTCCTGTAATACTGAGAGCGGATGAGTCAATTTAATACTATGTAGAGATATAGATAGAGGGCTTGATTCAGACTTAAGAAGGAGCTTGAAATTAAGGACCTGATTCAGAGATTGAAAATAAGAACTTAAAGTTACACCTGGGCTAAACCATGGTGATTTCAGGGGAGTCAAATTTCATTTGTTGCAACAGTATTATAGTTAACAGGTTATGTTTCCCAGCTCAAGTCTAATTAGCAGTTTAAAAGTGAAGCTGATCAGGTATCTGTGTGCAATAAGTAAAAGCAAAGCATTCTCCCTGCATGCATAGAATAAAATTAACTTGACTCCCCCTGAAATCAACATGGTTTAGCCCAGGTGTAACTTTCACCATGGTTTAGCCCAGGAGTAACTTTCCTCTCTTATTTTCAAATCTGAATCAGGTCCTAAGAGAGGAAAGTCACTGCTGGGCTAAACCATGTTGATTGCAGGGGAGTCATATTTCATCTGTTGCAAACAGTATTAGAGTTGAGAGGTGATGTTTCCTATCCCAAGTCAACTCTAAAGTGTGATAGGAAAGGTGGTCAGTATCTTTGTGCAGTAAGCAATTCAAAGATATATCCCTGCATGCATAGAATACAATTAACTTGACTCCCCCTGCAATCAACATGATTTAGCCCAGGAGTAACTTTCCTCTCTTTTTTTCTAGCTCCTTCTTAAGTCGGAATCAGACCCAGAACCCGTTGGTAAATATTTGTTTGCATCACCATGTGATTATGGTGTCATCATTCTTGAAAGATTTGAACTTATAATTATATCCTAATAAGTGTTTAGCACTTAAAAAAGTTTAAATATCAATGATGGTTAAATTTAAATATTAACATATATAAAATATAATAAATAAATATATATATATATATATATATATATATATTTGATATTTTGTTGAGTTATATGATTGTGTGCCTATAATGTGTTTGTATAGCATGTAAATTAAGCAGGGTCTGCTAAAACGAAAAACTTTCTAGCACATTAAAGTGCAGTTATTTTGATCTATTGTTTAAAAGAAACTGCAGAAACTCCAGATCTGATTGTAGTCTGGTCTCACATTCCATCAATACAGAGGACAGCCCAGAGTATTTACTGTGCAGTTATTATAGTACACAGGGTATATTTAGATTGGACATCATTATACAGGATGGGGCTATTACAGAGACAGTAATCTCCATCTTTGTTTAGATTGCGTAAAAAGGCTTTTGATTGGAAACTCACACAGATAATTGAATTATACTGGAGTCTTGCTCTGCAGGACAGAATCAGTGTAACAAGTGTCTATCTGGGACAATGCAGCAGTTATCAGGATGTGCCCTTCACATTTATTATCATCACCTTGCCTGATATATATCTGAAATACAGGACTGGGTGGAGAGGTGTTTGCATTAAATTAACCTGGAATACTGTTCTGTTTGTATATAAGAGACAAAAGCTGAAAGTCTATAAGAAAGAAAAATACTATCTTACCTTAACAGTTTATAATGTACATTTAGGGATTTAGGGCCTAATTTGCACTCCTGTTAAAAAATACACATTTAAATAACAAATATTTGGAGTTTAAAAAGCTATCCAGACATGAAAGTAAATGTAGTAAACTTCACATGGTTGATGCTTAAGCAATGGAACCACCCTGGAAATAAACACACAATTCAAATAAAGACAACACATTTAATTGGGTCTAAACTATTTATTGACTATATTAATTTTATTTAATGATTTAAATTTAACTTTAACTACCTAATATTGATGGTGGTCAAATAAAGCATATACATTGTACAACGGTTATGCTCAACAATATAATATAAAAAATATCTTTAGATGGGACTCTTAATTTAACATGGGTGTGAGATCACACCTTAACTTAAAAACGTTAACATATCGATTTACTTTATGTCTAAAACCATGCATTGCCAAACCATTTGTAGAATATTTCCACACCTGCCTAGGAATGATATCTAACCATATGTTGCGAGTCCCTGCTGCGAATCCTCTCATTGCGAAATAGGAACAGCCAAAAGTTGCCTTTCGGCAGTCCCTATTTCAAATGCGAGGTGAATTAGATTTTTTTTTTTTTTTTTTTTTTTTTTGGACTCGGCGCATCATCTTATCTGAAAATGTGAGTTATAAAAAAAAAAAACCTTAACTTTTTATAAATAAATACATTTATTTAATTTAGACTCATCAAACAATAGTTGTTCAACTGCTTCAATCTGCAACTCGACTTCTGGAGTGTCCTTGGCTTCAGCAACAATATAAAGGATCAGTAGAGGCATGTATACGGGCACTGGCCATGGTCGGTAAGAGATTTATCATTTACACTGGGACATCTGTGAATATAAACAATTAGTGATTCTGAACCTGACCCACGTTCTGATTCTGATACATTTGGGACTTTGAACTTTACATATGTGGGGATCTGTTATTGGATACCTGCTGTATCCACATCACATATCTGTTTACCACTCCCTTTGCAAGGACAGACTTCCAAGGTCTATACCGTGCCTTCAGCACATAAATATCGATAAATATCTAATCAGTACATAATATGATGTTCCAACAATTGTGACTACAAAAAAACAAGAAGTGATGGAGTACCAAGAGAAGGTCTCCAACACTAACAAAGCGCCATGTTTGATTATGCACACCATATAAAACTTAGCTTTTAATTTAACAACTAAAATTAGCCAATAGATAAATTAAGTATCCCATAGAATTGGAAATAATAATTTGCAAAAAGTGATGTTTGCAAGCAAGAAAGGGGTTTATGTCATAATAATAAACGCACCACCATAGTATGCTGCTGCAAACACTACCACTAAATAGACATAAACGAATATGGTTGGTGAAATTGTAACATTAGTTTGTGAAAACACAGTATGTGTTGTTACAAAAGTTACCACCAAAAATTAAAGCCTAGCGAATAAATGTTGCAAATGAACCATAAAATTCTGTGATAAGTCATAATCACTATGACAGCAATATTAAACAGCGTGGAACATCATCCCCCGCCGCGTGTCGTTCCCACCTCTCAGCAAGGAATGCCCCCTCAACCGTAACTATGCAACAGTCAGGGACGCCCGATCCTAAGGATTTCCCTAAATACGCCGGGCAACATCTGCCCGCACATGCGCAGATCGGCAAAACTGACGATTCAGGATCAGCCCCAACGGCTGTAACTTGCCTAATAAGCAAAGGAATTACCATAAAGAGCCAAACAATCCATAGCAGTAATGAAAAGGCTGTAAAGATCATTCAGAAGGGAAAGTGGTGTATCTTCTAAGCCTAATTGTAACTAAGAAGCAACAAAGGAAGCCACGCAATGAGTGAAGGTGAAAAACTCACTGCCTATCAGAGTCTATTCTAAATGGGAATTACTTGACGCTCTGTGGGATGTGTGAAAATAGCCCTCCACGCCCCCACACAGTAGGGTAGTAAGGAGCCCCTGGCTAGCCATAAAACCTATCCAAATACGCAGCAAGGAGGGAAGAAAGAAAAGGAACATGCAAATCCATCTGTCCAGTTGCTGGATGTATTCAGTTGGAGCGCCTGCCACAGCCGTAATTAAAGCTGCACCAGTTTTTTAAAACTGAGGCAGAAACCTGATTCCTGTAAACAGCAGCTGAAAATAACCTTAAACTGATAAACTGTTAGTGGAACTCCATTTAGGGTAAGCCTACTGAGGGAGGCAGAGGGGCCGTATGTCAATTGAATTCCCAAACTAACCAGGTAAACCTCAATACATTCAAGTATCTAAAATAACTCAATGGCATAAACCCATCTTATCCATTTTACCCTTATGAATCCTGCATTGTTGGACGGAAGACCAGAAGTAGAGGAATAGTGAGATGAGGTGACCCGACCAGTTGGAAAGTGCCTCCAAAAGCAAAAGCTGCTCTCAGAAATGTCACCATCAATACATGGAACCACCGCATCAGCTTAAGTATATTTAAAGTGATGGGTCCCCTTTGATCGGAAGGAATCGGATGCACTTAAGCTCAACCCTTCATAGCCCTAAAACAATACTCCTGCCGTTATGTGACTTACCCAAACAATACTCAGCCCACAGGAAGTCACAAAACAGACGCAGTAAGGTCGCCCTGAGACCCACCTTGTGTATGGTTAAACTCACACAATAACTCCCAAAACTGCCTAATCTGTCAAAGGTTAGACGCCGCTAGTGAGGGAGAGACAAAGTCTTCTAACCTGTACATAAAGAGGACAGGGGGTTGCCGTTAAACTGGCATCGGGGGACAGTGACCTAACTATTAAATTGCAGACAGCAGAGCACCAAATGGCACAAAAGACATATCACTGATACAGACAAAGCACTATGACGATAAATGGCCTGTATAACACTAAGGTTGTGACACATAATGCAATGTCCCCATTTTTAAAGCATCCAGCCCAACTCCACAGCTACCCCTATGAGGAGTGAGCAATGTTCTGCCTCCCACCTTAATAGAAGCTGCCTAAATGTGTGAATGGAGCTGCGCTACTTTATCCCGAGGCAATCTGTAGTTTAATGTGATAGGTTTACCTAGTCTCTGGGCCCTCTGTTTAATCGTTGGCCCCCATGAAGTAAAAAAAAATGGCAGAATGGAAAACATTATATCCCTATATGTGGGGGATTCAGTAACGCCCACCACTAGGAAATCATCCAGGTAGTGTGCAACATCAGCATGACCCATGACCGCATCAATGTACCAATGAAGGACACAGTTAAATGCTTTAAAATATGCACACGACATCAAGCAGCCCATGGGCAGGCAACGATCAATAGAGAAATTCCCAGTCGACTCTAAAACCCATGTATTTGAAGAAGGAGGGGGAAGTGGCTGTAGACGAAATGCTGATTCAGAAGCAATTAGCAATAAAATCCCCATGGCCAAAGCGGACCATTTGCAAAGTTGTCTCAAACGATTGGTGCACCACTCAGACGGAGGAATATGGGATGGTGTCATTCACTGAATTTCCATAGGGTAACGACATCACCTATGGGACAGCCTATGGGACACATAATCAAGTCAGGGTTTGGCAGATCGCTAAAGGGACCATACATGTGACTAGCTTGTAATTAATTTCCAAGGCAGATCGCTAAAGGGACCATACATGTGACTAGCTTGTAATTAATTTCCAAGTTTAGCTTCCAAATGTCATGAAATTGAATTAAAACTCTGCAGATAAACATTGGAAACTGCTCCCACAATTCGCGAGAAACCCATTGTAAAACGTCGCCAAATGAAATCCGCCTTATACCTATGGGGAATAACCTGCTAACCACTCGATAGGTTTCATCAAATTAATTGTTGATGGAGCTTTGCCTGTTGCTAGCTCCCGTGGCAGCTCGCTGTCCAGGAAACGCTGCGGTCGCACTAGTGTAGTCCATCGCTGGGTGTTTCCCGCTTACAACTGAGCATGCAGGGAAGAAAGTACCATGCTTGCCACATAGGCAAGAGGAGTTGTTGTAGCCAATGCACATTTGGGGGTGGAAGAGGGTGCTTCCGCGCTCCCACCCTTGAAATGCTTCACTGCAGCTGAAGAAATCCACTCACTTCTTCTGTCATCCCCTCCGTCAACATGCCCACTTGATCCAATCCCCTCTAATCTTCTCCAGTCTCTCTCTCTCCCCACCTGCTCTCATCTTGCCCACCTCTTTAACTTACTCCTCTCCTCTGGCTTCTTCCCCTTCAAACATGCTCTTGTCTCCCCCATCCTTAAAAAACCTAACCTTGACCCCGCTTCTCCCTCCAACTACCGACCCATCTCCCTTCTGCCCTTTGCCTCAAAGTTGCTTGAACGGCTTGTTTACAAGCGTCTAATCGGCTACCTTGCGGACCACTCCATCCTGGACCCTCTCCAATCTGGGTTCCGCCCCCTGCACTCCACTGAAACTGCCCTGACTAAGGTCACAAATGATCTCCTTTCTGCCATATCTAAGGGCCACTTCTCATCCTCCTGGATCTATCGGCAGCCTTTGACACCGTTGATCACCCTCTCCTGGCTCAACACCCTTTGGTCCTTCAGCCTCACTGGCACTGTCCATTCCTGGTTCTCCTCCTATCTCTCGGACCGCTGCTTCTCTGTAGTAACCCCTAGCTCCTCATCCCTTACTACTCCTCTTCCTGTTGGCATGCCCCAGGGCACAGTTCTTGGTCCCCTTCAGTTCTCACTCTCCTCTCTAGGTGACCTCATCAGCTCCTTTAGCTTTCACTACCACCTCTATGCCAATGGCACACAAATCTATCGCTCTTCCCCTGACATCTCCCCCAAACTTCTGTCAAAAGAGTCAGATTGCCTCTTCGCCAACTCCTCATGGATGTCCAAGCGTTTTCTCAAGCTCAACATGGACAAAACAGAAATCACAATCTTCCCTCCTTCACTTGTCCCCTCTACCCCTACTATCTCTATTACTATTGGCGACTCGACCATATCCTCCTCCACCACCCAAGTCCACTGCCTGGACTCCTCTCTCACCTTCACCCCCACATAGGTGCCCTGTCACTGTCCTGCCGCTTTCACCTCCGCAACATTGCTCACATCAGACCCTTCTTAACTGCAGACGCCACTAAAACGCTCATTCACTCTCTTGTCATCTCCTGTCTGGACTACTGCAACATTCAACTCTCTGGTCTCCCTCTGGTCTGTCTCACATCCCTACAATCTATACTAAATGCTGCAGCCAGACTCATCTTCCTCTCCCAACGCACTGCCTCCACCTCCCCTCTGTCAATCTCTACACTGGCTTCCTGTCCCTTTCAGAATTCTCTTCAAGCTGCTTACCACAACTTATAAGACTCTCTCCTCCTCCACCGTTCCCTACCTCTCCTCCCTTATCTCCATCGACACTCCCTCCCGTCCACTCCGCTCTGCTAGTGACTGTCGCCTCAACTACAAGCTGATAACTAAATCTCACTCCTGCATCCAAGACTTCTCCCGGACCGCCCCTCTCCATTGGAACAATCTACCACATCCTATTAGGCAATCCAGCATCCTCCAATCCTTCAAACGCTCCCATAAAACCTACTTTTTCAGGCTAGCCTACCCTTCCTTCACCTAAGCTTTCCTGCCCTCCCCATCTTCATCACTGTGTCTCCTGTCTATTCACCATCTCTCACCTAGCATGTTAGCTCTTATGAGCAGGGTCCTCCTCCCTCCTGTCATCATCTACCTTTTCCTCATCACTTCCCACCTTTTTCTCTCTACTGTCTATCTCTCTCTTTATTCATCTGCTCCTACACACATATCCAGCATCTTCATCTCCCATATATATTAACTCTCTCCTTATTCACCTGCTTCTACACACACATCCTGCACCTTTATTCTCCAGACATTTTGTTTTGCTATTTTTGTACTGTATTTCATTTTTGCATTGTACATGAATTGAATTCCTTATTCACGTTTTTATACCGTCTGTTAATTATTGTATTGTATATGTATTGTATTCTCTTTGCTATAGCCTCTGTATGGCGCTGCGGATACCGTGTGGCACCTTATAAATAAACGTTGTTTTTAATATTAATAATAATAATAATAATATCCTGCAACTTCTGATATTTGTTTCGTCCCTTCTAATTATCTAATGAAAAGCAAAAAATATATCTGCATTCTTCTTAAACTCTTTCCAACTTACATTTACTCCAGCAGCTGTACAGGGGTGACCATCTAATGCCCATTATGTTTGGGGTGAATTGCTTGTCATATTTTCTCAATGCATGTACTAGTTTGCTGGTGACTCAACAAGCTTTGTAGGCTGAGTATCAAGGTAACAGTCGGCAAAAGTATATCATGCATTAAAACCAACGGTGATGAGCACAGTAATTATCTTCTCCTGTACCCTCCCCCCGCATCCTATCTATATAGCGCCCTTTCTGAATTGCTTTGTGAACCTATGGGTGAATGGCCATAAATAGGGTTGTATATTTGCCGTGTACCATGCCAAAAGAGGGTAAGACTGTGGGAGTTGATGTTCACACAGATCGCTTATGCGCACACTTAAAGGTTAGCCAAATGGCCCAACCCAGTCTGTGATGACGCCACCTCGATGAGTTAGAGGCAAGTGAGGGATAGGAAGAAGAAAAGGAAATATTATCATCATCATCTGTTTACACCTCAAGTGTGGACTCACCCTGTGCTGTCATGGCGGTGTCTGGAGTGACTACATGCATGCTCATCGGTAGGGATGTAGTGGGCTCAACGATTACTGGCAAGGATTCCAATGTTTCCAGTTCTGAAACCTCTCCCCTGAACGACTGCTTCCCGTTCTTTGAGATCCATCGTGGTGCTCTGAAACAGGAAGAGCATTAGCATGGGAGTCATTGCTGCAGCCACCAACTTCCAAAACAAGTCTATCAGTGGATGTCCTGAGGCTCTTGGGGAACGTGATCAAAAGTATGCGTCTGTGGTGGTGAATGGGGTAACCGGTTTGATTCCAAACCCAATGAATAAAATGACCCTGATGTAAGGTTATATCCCTGGATTTACAGCCACGTCAATAATACTGCCCATGGCTTAAGGGACCGCTATTAAAAACGCTGTTGCCAAGCTTCTATTAGGTACCAATTGTTATCTGTACTAGGCCTTTCTAATGGGTTAGCAGGAACAGTATTATTACCATTGTTTACTTACAAGACACCCACTGCGCCATCCAAAACACAACAACAAAATACATTACATACAGGTCAGGGCATACATCATAATAAAATACAATATACATACATACATATATATATATATATATATATATATATATATACATATATACATACATATATATATATACATATATACATATATACAGTATATACAACCCGAGTTCTGAGGGCCTTCAGGAACATGGATGGTTATTAAATTGGGAGAAAAGTCAATTACTCCTTCCCGGTCATTAAAGTTTCTAGGGATATTTTTCAATACAATCCAGGGCAGAAATGGCAAAAACTGAAGGAAGGAATTTTTAAAATCTAAACAACTTTTTGTGATTCCTAAAGGATGCAAAAAAAGGAAATCCAGCAACAAAATCCACACTGGCCAGGTGCATAAAGTGTTGTATTCTACAAGCTTATAAAGGCAACAATATGGGGGTGCCAGGAGTCATTAAGGCCCTTTCCACTAAGGCAATGGCCACATCATGGGCCGAAAAGGAGTCCACTTCTATTGAAAAACTTTGCAAGGCTGCAGGCTGGTCATCAATAAATACATTTACAAAGCATTATAGATTTACTATTTTGGCGTCAGCAGATGCCAGATTCCGTAGGAAGGTGTTAAGTGCAGTGGTGAAATAAAAAAAAAATATATCTTGAATTAATCATTATTATTGTCCCATCCCTCTGTTAGCGAGAGTAGGTATCCATTCTGTCTATGCTGCCATAGAGGAGTCGCCGAAACTACATTATTAGGTATAATCTCTGTTTATATACATATATATCTATATATCTTACACCCATATAGTGCTATACACATATATACACAACCATATATAATGTATAATGTATGAGACCAGGCATTGTCACATTATACATATATATCTATACACCTTACACCCATACAGTCTATACACATATATACACAGCCATATATAATGTATAATGTATGAGACCAGGCATTGTCACATTATACATATATATCTATACACCTTACACCCATACAGTCTATACACATATATACACAGCCCTATATAATGTATGAGACCGGTCATTGTCACATTATACATATATATCTATACACCTTACACCCATACAGTCTATACACATATATACACAGCCATATATAATGTATAATGTATGAGACCAGGCTGACTGAAGCATTATGTCACTTTATACATATATATCTATACACCGTGCACTACACACACACATACATATATACATATACATATATACACATACATATACATATATACATATACACATATACACATATACATATATATATCATTCTGCTCCTCACTGTTATAAGAATGCACAGTAGTGCATACTGCATATGTCCAACAGTGAGGGACTTTAAAACTACTTACCTTTAGTGGCGGCAGGAAGCTCCCAGTATCAGGACCTGCCTCCGCCTTCTCCTCCTTCCTTTATTCATTAAGTTCCTACCACATCCAAGATGGCAGTGGGGTCCTTCCTAACACATAATGGGGGATACGCGGGGTCTGGAGACACAATTAGGGGGCGCCGGGGAACTTAAACACATTATGGGGGATACTGGGGAACTGGAACACATGATGGAGATACTGGGGGGCTGGAGACATTATGGGGATGCTGGGGCACTGGAACACATGATGGGGGATATTGTGGGGCTGGAGACACATGATGGGGACACTAGGGGGTTGGAGATAGATGATGGGGGATACTGGGGATGACAATATTTGGAATACTGGAGGGTCACTGCATCTGGTGACCACCACACCGATAGTGCAGAATATGCCTGAGCCGGGTGCACCTCGGCGTAATAGGGACCGGGACACAGCACCCCTACCACTGTATTCAGGCTGACAACCGGGCATCCATGGGGACAAAGGTGACAGGGATGACATCAGGAAAGTCTGCAGCAGCCCACCTGCAATCGAGCAGTAGTGAACATTGAAGGTGGTTTAAACAGCTACCGTAAAGAAAGAGAGGTGGAGAGATATAGAACTGAAGAAAAGATGAGGAAAGATAAAGATAAAGAGAAGATTTTATGGAATTATGGTCATTACATAACACTTATACCCATCCAAACAGTGTCCTTCTTCAAAGAAATTAAAGGAGAAGAGAGCCTTATGACACCTACCAGATCCCCTCCTAAATACTTAACTCTGTGTTTACCTTTGGGATTCCTATATACGTGCTGAGGAATTTCCATTTCCATTTTGCTGTTATTGTTTACATTTTTCTATGGTTTTGAATATATATATATATATATATATATATATATATACACAAAATCAAAAGAGAGGTTGCTCAAATTAGTTTGTTAAAGTAATATACACGGCAGGTGCACTAGGCTGGGGATTTGTACAAAAAGCAAGGCAATGCCTGGCACTCTAGCCATTACTCAGTAACTAAATATGCATTTCTATCTTTAAAATAAAAACCAGAGAATTAGTTACAAAAATCTGCAGAAGTTTGATAAGCTACTCCGCCAACATCAAGGCTTCTCTGTGGGAGCAGTCCTAACTCTAATCTTAACTCTAAATAGAGCCCCAACTATGGGTCAAAAATCCAATTTCTTTTCAAACCAAAGTCTCTTTGAGATCACAGCTGTGAGGGAGTGTGGTCTCAGCTGAGCATTGGAGGCCCAG
>WWET01010799.1:0-13419 GCA_011038615.1 Limnodynastes dumerilii
TATATATAGAATTCCATAACACTAATATATTTATATTTAGTTTTATGTAATTCTTTCCAGCCTATCCCATAACAGAAAGTGATAATTATATACAGTACAAATCACTCTTCCCCAACATAGTCATTAACATTCTATTTCCTCCAAAATCCATAACATGAGACAGAATAACAACATTTTAGAATGTTCATTCAACTTCCAACATCTGCATATCTACTTTAGGTATTTATAGTCATCCTTCCTCTAACCTAGCTATCAAAAACATTTCAACACATTGCCATCGTTTGCACAAACAAAAAATGACATTATAGGCTATAAAATACTGGGGGAGCTGGACAACAATAAAATATTGGGGGAGCTGGACACAAAAAGTATGTGATTGAAATACGGGGGAAGCTGGACACCGCTATATGATTTGAATACTATGGGAGCTGGACACGTCTCTTCTGTGAATACTGGAGGCAGCTGGACACATTGGGAATACTGATGATATGTCTGTGGATTGTCTTAAACACTAAATTATACACATGTAGCTTTCATGTCTCCTCTTATGCATTGCATTTTTTCCACTTTATCTCGAGCAGCTAAAATCACACAATTGAATGCATTTTTATCATGTCTTACAGGATCTCACTTTTTCTGCGTTCGGTCATCAGGCTGTCATCCAACAGACACTTTCATTCACTGACTGCAATTTCGCAAGGTAAAGTTACTCATTGCATTGACAAGATGTAGGAAAAAATTTACAAATTCAAGCATTATGTCAGTGGCCTATAGTGTCTACATTCATACAGCCGGATGTATTGCATAGACGTCCAATGTTTTACGATATTGGATACTGTGCATGCGTAGTGGTGGGTTTTTTTTTGTTTGCTTTTGACGTAATCTACACATCTTTTCGCTAATTAAATTGTGTATATGCGCTCTGTAATAACGCATATACACAATCTATGTAACTGAAAGATACGTAGATTACGTAAAAAGTCAATACGCATGCGCAGTATCAAATATCAGTAAACACTGGACACATACGCAACACGTCCGGTGCTGTGAATCCGGGCCATGGTGTGTAGATAGGCTATTACCAAATACTGGAGGCAGCTGGACACATTGGGAATACTGATGATATGTCTGTGGATTGTCTTAAACACTAAATTATACACATGTAGCTTTCATGTCTCCTCTTATGCATTGCATTTTTTCCACTTTATCTCGAGCAGCTAAAATCACACAATTGAATGCATTTTTATCATGTCTTACAGGATCTCACTTTTTCTGCGTTCGGTCATCAGGCTGTCATCCAACAGACACTTTCATTCACTGACTGCAATTTCGCAAGGTAAAGTTACTCATTGCATTGACAAGATGTAGGAAAAAATTTACAAATTCAAGCATTATGTCAGTGGCCTATAGTGTCTACATTCATACAGCCGGATGTATTGCATAGACGTCCAATGTTTTACGATATTGGATACTGTGCATGCGTAGTGGTGGGTTTTTTTTTGTTTGCTTTTGACGTAATCTACACATCTTTTCGCTAATTAAATTGTGTATATGCGCTCTGTAATAACGCATATACACAATCTATGTAACTGAAAGATACGTAGATTACGTAAAAAGTCAATACGCATGCGCAGTATCAAATATCAGTAAACACTGGACACATACGCAACACGTCCGGTGCTGTGAATCCGGGCCATGGTGTGTAGATAGGCTATTACCAAATACTGGAGGCAGCTGGACACATTGGGAATACTGATGATATGTCTGTGGATTGTCTTAAACACTAAATTATACACATGTAGCTTTCATGTCTCCTCTTATGCATTGCATTTTTTCCACTTTATCTCGAGCAGCTAAAATCACACAATTGAATGCATTTTTATCATGTCTTACAGGATCTCACTTTTTCTGCGTTCGGTCATCAGGCTGTCATCCAACAGACACTTTCATTCACTGACTGCAATTTCGCAAGGTAAAGTTACTCATTGCATTGACAAGATGTAGGAAGCCTCATGCCTATCTGCCTACTCCTTGTGCAACTCCGTTTCATGGTACTTCATTATTTCTGTTTTTCATAAGTATTTACATTCTTTGTGAATGACATTATGATTAGTGCTATGCAGCTGCCTATTTGTAGACTGTCTACCTCTCCAGTAAAAAAAAATAATTATATTCATGCACTGTATTTATAGGTGTGCAATCACTCACTATTTATAATTTTTTTAATGCATGATGATGGTTTTCCACCTTTGTCTTCATTTTGATGTCTATCATTTTATTATGATACTACAAAATATATATATATTAAAAATCTTATTTAAATTTCTCCAATTTTTGAATTCAGGCTTCCTATATATTTTACATTGGTGGACTTTATAAGCCACACACCTACTGTGATCTGTTAGCATTATTCGAGTTGGTGTCTGCTAAAATGTATCGAATATTATAGTGGTTCCGTTGCTTGTTCTCTCTCTCACTCTCTCTCCTGCTTCTGCGCGTACACTCTTGTTAAACATTTCCTATGTCATACCAACCCTTTTGCCTCCCACGTAACACCCCTCCAATGCAATGTCACAGTTGCTTTTTTTTATTTTTTAGAGTTGGAAATATTGCATGCAAGTCACAGGTGGCGGAGCACCTATATGCTTGACTGGAATTGCCACTATTTCTAATTCTATACTATATTTACCTGACGCTGAGACCTACGCTGCCCGTTTAAACATCTCCTAACAGAGACTGCAACAGGGACAAGGCTGACAGCGGGAGTCAGACAGAAGGTGAAGGCGGCTTCAGAATCAACATCAAACGTGCCTGGTACTTTGCTTGCTTATACTCTGTGAGAAGTTTGGACCTACAGAACGTCACAATCGTAAGGTTTAAACACCTTTATTTTAGTAGTATTACCTTGGACAGCAGTGGACATGAACTGCTATTTAACTTCCAGTGTAATGTTTGATTGTTACAACAGACTTATCACTGTTGTTCTTTTCTCTCTCCTGTGATATTGTATATTGCTTACATATAACACTTGGTTTGTTATATCTAGTGTGAGTATACCTATACCTTTCTATAGTGTTCTTAGTGCTGGCTGTTTTAGTCATTTGACTCTTCACACTTGCTTTTGGTTCTTCTTACTGTTACACGTAGACAGCTTGCGGATCGTTCTTGGCGATCGTTTTTTGTCGACGTCTTATTCTAGTGAATTTAAATTTCTTGTATTTAAACCCTTAATTTTAGCAATGCCTAAGCGCAAGTGCACTTTTAATGTTAATTTACAAACTAAATACCCATTTATTAAGCAAAGAAGTAGTCCATCGGACGTCCGATGTGAAAAGTGTCGGACAGAATTTAGCGTAGCCCATGGAGGTGGCAGTGATATAGAGCAACATTTAAGATCTGAAAAACATAAAAATGCTGATCTTTCTGCCGCTTCTAGTTCTTCAATGCTTAGTTTTTTTAAGAATAGGGATGCACCAACTTCAAAAGATCTTGAAGTTGCTGCCACGGAAGGTACCTGGGCTTATCATACGGTGCAAGAGAACCACAGTTTTCGCTCAAACGATTGTGCTTCTAAGTTAATTCAGTCATGTTTTGAACAGAAATTTAGATGTGCTCGTACAAAAACTGAAGCTATTGTTGTAAATGTGTTAGCGCCAGTAGTAATAGGGGAATTAAAAGATTGTCTCAGAGAATGCAACTGTGTTACTATATTAACTGATGCGTCAAACCACGGGTCCCAGAAAATATTCCCTGTTTTAGTTCGCTTTTTTTTACCATACGAAGGCACAAAAGTCAAACTTCTAGAATTTCAAGACCAACCGGGCGAAACTTCAGATATTGTTATAAATTATCTAATGAAAGTATTGACAGAAAATAATTTAACTTCCAAAATTGTTGCATTTTGTGGAGATAATACTAACTGCAATTTTGGCGGATTGAAAAGACAAGGCGTCAATAATGTTTATGCAAAACTAAATTTATCTCTCGGAAGAACATTGATAGGAATTGGATGTGTAGGTCACATAATTCACAATGCAATTAAAACTGCTGCAGATTGTCTGCCTGTAGACTTAGAATGTGTTATTGTAAAAATATATTCACATTTTTATATCTATTCTGTTCGCGTGGAGACTCTGAAAGAATTTTGTAATGAAGCTGACACAGAGTATCAGAAATTGCTAGGCTATAGTAAAACTAGGTGGCTTGCGCTCATGCCAGCTATTGAAAGAGTTTTGAAAATGTACAAGCCATTACAAAACTACTTTTTGAGTATTGATAAATGTCCAAATATATTGAGAACCTTTTTTGAAGACCCAAACTCAGAATTATGGCTTTTTTTTAGTCATGCACAGTCAGCTATGTTCCATCAAGCGGTGTTAAATATTGAGGGTCAGAATATTTCTGCTATTGAAGCTAAGAAGGAAATACATTTACTGAAAGACAATTTGGCATTGAAACAAAGTACTATGTTTCTTCCCCACTCCGTTCGTAATTTAATAGCAAAATTGAGAGAAAATGGCTGCAGTGGTGTTGATGAAGAATGTATAAAAAGTACAGCTGCTGAGTTCTATAAAATAAGCAAAGAATATTTGGACCAGTGGACTGTATTCTGTAAAGAATTAGAAATATTTGAATGGGTGAATTTAACCAAAAAACCAACATGGGAAGAAATTCAAAGTGTTATGGATATTTTGATTGAAAAGGGATTTATTAATCCTAATCAAGATACAGAGGTATTTGATGAGTATTCACTTATTTATAACTATATGACCCCTCAAATGTTGACAAAATGGAACACTGGAAATGTTTCAACTGAAAATCGTTGGGTGGAATTGTTCCAACACTTTCGTAACAATAATTTGAATCATGCTAAATTTCAGATAATTATTGAATATATTTTATGTCTGCCGGGGACAAATGCACCTGTAGAAAGGGTCTTTTCACTTATGAATAAGTTGTGGACGAGCGAAAAAACACAGTTGCATGTCGCAGTTCTAAAAGCTATGTTAATTATCAAAACAAATTGTAATAAATCCTGCCAAGAATTTCATACTTTTTTAAAATCAAAACCAAATATACTTAAGCAAATTTGTTCTTCTGAAAAATATCATACTACATAATAATTTTTTTTTTAAACTGAGAATCCTTGGTTAGTGCGGTACAGTATTTTCTTTTAAATGTGTTATAGAAATCCTTCCCAGAATTTCATGTTTTTTCAATATACCAAATACAATTTTTTTAAACAGAAAGGTAGAATTAATAATGAGATTTGTATTTTCCTGAATCTTGTTGGCTGCATAGCACACAAGGTAGTTTTCACAGGGTGGGACCCCATACAGGTAAAGAAAAGACACACCGCATAAGCATAAATAGGCCCCTCCTCCCGTGCTCCTAGTCTTCACTTTCTGTAGCTATACTAAAACACAGGTTAAACACAAAAGTCAACATGTATATAGTGTTGGGAAATGGCTATGCTGCCAACATGATAAATGAAAAATTCAATTATGCGGTAATTCTACCTTTTGCTTTTCACTTGTTGGCAGCATAGCTCATAGGGTTATGCCAAGCTAGTGTAAGAGGGAGGGACACCACAATCACCAAGTGACTTCTATCTTTGTGACAAAAGAGGCTTTCTTACCTCCATGGTGTTAATATTTTATAGGACTGCAGATAGCACCCTTTTTCCGAACTTTGTCATCTTAGGGTTCCAATATTGTGCTCCTTTATAGTGTTTAGTGAGGGTGTGAATTGATGACCAAGTGGCTGTTTTACATAGATCTTGGATGGATGCAAATCTGCTTGCCCACGAGGTAGATACAGCTGTGGTGGAATGAGCTTTAACACCTGCAGGAGTTGGCAGACCCTTGTATATGTATGCTCTGTAGACAATGGAGAAAGTGCTCTGATACACCTGTGTGTTTGGGTGATTGGAAGAAGGTGCTGCTGTAGCTTGCTTAAGAGAAGCCCAATAGTACTCCAATAGGTATATAGATCAAAGGGTGGAAAGCAAGGCAAGTAGCGTTGCCTTCTTGGATGATGACCTTAAGTAAATGATGTTGTATATATGAAGAGGGAAGTATGGGTTACTGTTGTGCGTGGGGGGAATGGCAGTGGCGTGTGATAAGGCATTTGTCTTAAAAGGGATAAAAGGTGGGGAGTTGATGGGTACTGAGGATAATAAGGGGGTGTGCGGAACATAGAGATTGGGGTGATTGGGACTAACTGTAACGTAGGGAAACACTGGGGGTACAGGGAAGCAAAGTGTCTTGTCCCATGGTTTAAAGATCAGTGAGGTAATGTCACGGAGGGGGAATTAGGGATCAGTGGAATGCAACAACCACCTGAAATAAGAAAAACCATCAGCAGCAGTAAAGAAAAAAAAACAACACATACTGCAGAGACGTTACAAAGAAAGACAACACTTCACCAGACCCAGCACGCAGGAAAGGCCAGAAGGAAAATCCCCCGTGACGCTACAAATAAGTGACATGCCACTCCGGACGCAGAAGACTCCCAGCAATCGACGCTGACACGCCGGCGGCAGGGTGTCCACAAGAAATAGGAGATGGCGACCTACCAGGAGGTAATCCCTCACGCCCGATACTTCACCTGCAGTAGATCGCAGCTTCTGAGACCACTTAACCACCTTCACATCCCGCAGCACAGCACAGTTTACTACCTATACGCATACCAATAAGAGGAGGAAAGGGTGAGTTAATTTCTTTTCCTCCTATCAATCTTTACTACATCTGCACTATTCTGTCTTCCACTCCTGTCTTCCATACACCGCCGCTGATATCCTGCACCGCGCCACGCCTGCGATCCTTCGTGACTCCTCCGGTGTACATGCACACTTACAAGAGGAGGAAAGGGTGAGTTTATTTCCTCTTCCCCTGACAGCATAGCACTATGGGTAAGTTCCACGGTGCTGGAGCCAATCCAGGAAAATGAAAAGACCCACTGGACATATAAATAGGCTCCTCCTCCGGTGATCAGTGTCTTTTCTTTTTCCTGGAGGTAGGAGCCAGTTCAGACTTTATTATTTTTTCATAAGTTTTTCGACTTACCTGCGGCCAATGCCGCAAGGACTCCCAGAGGTCTCTCTGTTGGCGGGCTCCCGGTCCACCATGGCGGCGGCGGGGTAGCGGCAGCAATAACAGGCAGTGGTTTCAGCGTCGGTTCTCTATAGAGGACGGCGTGGCCATCTGCAGAATTTACTACAGCACGGCAGGAAGTACGTCATTACTACTTCCGGGCGCTAGGCAGCAGTCCTATGGAGGCGGCCATCATTGGTAGGCCAATATAACAAGAAGGCAAGTGTCTTATGTTCCTGGGCGCTAGAGGAAAAACTAGGCCTGTTATCCCCTTTGGTGAGCTTGCATACTGCTGGACAGGGGTAATCCGTTTTGGCGCCAGGAGGAGACTATTTAAACAGACCAGCTGATCGGCTGATTGTCCAGGTGTGCTGCCAGATTCTGTTTGTCATGGAGGAGAAAAGGTCTAACAGACGTTCTGGGTAAGTCAGAGTAGCATTGTTTTAGTGAGGGATTTTATCCTTACCTTTAGAGTTGTGCTTTTACTTATGCCTTAGATCCGAGACAAGCAAGGATTCTTCAGCTATAAAGGACAAACATAAAAAGCAAAAGTTAAACAAATGTGTAAATTGTGACACTAACATGCCTGAAAATGAATCAGGGTCCACATGCAGCAAATGTCTGCAAGCTCATCAACAACGTCCATCAGCACAGTTGACAGAGTTTATTCAGCTTATCAAAAACACACTGTCAGAAACATCACCAAAGAGGACTTTGTTAGAATGTCAGGCAAGCGGCCTAGGGAGCAGGTGGCGGAAATATCGGATCATTCTGATGTTGAGGAAGGAATAGCAGAGATGGAAGAGGGTCTTTTGTCAGAGGGAGAGTCAGTAGCATCCAAGGAGGAGGATACCATGAATCCAGTACTAGTAGAAAACCTTCTCAAACTCATAGATAAAACATTGATCATACAGGAGACTAAGTTGCATCTACAGATGAAGGACCTGATATTCCAGGAGCATAAGAAGAGGGTCAGAGTTTTTCCAGTGTCCCAGATAAAGGATGTCATTTCTGAACAGTGGAAATATCCGGAGAAGAAATTGGTATCCACAAACAGGATTACTAATTACTAATTTACAGTGGAGGATACGAGAGTATGAGAGGAGCCTCCTAAAATAGATGCGGCCATCTCGCGAATCTCAAAGAAATCGACGCTGCCTATGGAAGATGCAAATGCATTTAAGGACCCGATGGAGAGGAGAATTGAGGTAAATCTCAAAAAACAGCATACCATCCTGGGTACCTCTTTGAGACCTACGGTGGCAACGGCGATCACATCCCGTGTATTAAGAGTCTGGACCAACAATCTAGAAAAGAATGTAATAGAGTGGATTAAAAGAGGAGAATTGATAAAAACTATACAAGAAATCCAGTTGGGCATTGAATTTCTGTGCAAGGCATCCATGGATCTTGTAAAACTGACTTCCAGGGCTATGGCAACTGCAACAGCGACCAGATGGGCCCTGTGGCTTAAACCATGGGCAGCAGATGCCCAATCAAAGGCAAGACTTATGGCTATACCCTTCGCAGGGGAATACCTGTTTGGATCAAAACTAGATGAGATCAGCACAAATATCTCGGCGGGGAAGTCGTCCTGGCTACCCCAAGAAAAACCTGGTAAGAAGCAGTTTCCTGCAAGAATTTTCAGGCCGGTCCAGATGGAGTTTAAAGAGGCTAGAACATACAGGCCAGGGAAATCGTACTTGAGGCGATTCCAGCCGAGCCCCTTGCGTCAAAATAGATCCTTTCGCCCCGACTACCAGTGACGCCACAAGCAGAGGACCCCTCCTACCACTGGCAGTAGGAGGGCGACTGAGGGATTTTGCCAGTTGCTGGAGGAGTACAACTTCTGACAGGTGGGTCCAAAGAATAGTGACATCGGGATACGCTCTGGAGTTCAGAGACGAAATACCAACAGACTTCTTTCAGAGGTCAAGAATCCCAAATGACCCAGGAGGAAATTCAAATCCTCAAAGAAAACATCAGAGAGCTCCTTCAGAAGGATGTGATTGTTACCGCCCCTCCTTCCCAAAGAGGAAGGGGATGTTATTCCAAAATATTCATACTAAGAAAACAGGGGGATTCAGGGTCATAATGGATCTCAGGCGACTCAACCAGTTTCTTCAAATTCGACATTTCAAGATGGAATCAATAAAGACTGTAGTCCCCAATCTATATCAGGGGATGATGCTCACATCCATCAATTTGTCATATGCATACCTTTATATCCCAATTCAACTCAGTCATCAAAAAATTTTAAGGTTCCAGATATTCCATCAGCATTACCAATACAAAGCTCTTCTGTTTGGCCTCTCTACATCGCCAAGGACTTTCACAAAAACCCTGATACCACTCATAGCAAAGCTTCAAACAGAGGGAATACTGTTTTGGGCATATCTGGACGATCTGCTCATAGCAGCAACATCTCGAAAGCAGGCAGTGGAACACACAGAGAGGGTCATGTCGGCACTCCAGGAGCATGGGTGGCTGATAAACTCAGAAAAAAGTCAGCTACAGCCATCAAGCAAGTTGAAATATCTGGGCATGATATTGGATCTGGAACAGGAAAAGATATTCCTTCCGGAGGAGAGAGTAAACATCATAACAGAGGTGATCTTGCACATAAGGAAACAGCCGTGGGTCACGGCACAACGGTGCATGCAGGCCTTGGGCCTGATGTCTGCGTCAATAGAGGCAGTGCCATGGGCAAAAGCCCATATGAGGAATTTGAAAGGTTGCTTCTTAAAGCAATGGAGAAGGACACAGGGAGACAAGCACCAGTGGATATCTCTACCTGTGGAAGTAAGGAGAGATTTAGCATGGTGGACAAAAGAAGGAAACCTAAGGAGAGGAAATTCCTTCAGGACACAGTCACCGGTGGTAATCACCACAGATGCCAGCGGTACAGGTTGGGGAGCGTTCTGCGGAACAGAAATAACACAAGGAACCTGGGACACAGTTATGTCACAAGAACATTCCAACACAAAGGAATTAAGAGCGGTGCTCGAGGCATGCAGGCATTTCTGGCAAAGCATCAGAGATCACCAGGTAACAATACACTCGGACAACAAGGCAGTGGTAGCCTATGTGAATCGTCAAGGGGGCACCAGAAGTACACCAATGATGGTTCAGTCCTGAATGCTCATGGCTTGAGCAGAAGAAAATCTACTGGGCATTGCAGCAGCATACATAGCCGGAAAGAGCAACATTGTGGTAGACTTACTCAGCAGAAGACAGGTGATACCAGGAGAGTGGGAATTGGACCAAGAAGTATTCCAATGGCTAGCGGAAGCATGGGGAAGACCGGAGATCGACCTTATGGCGACAACCAGAAACCGAAAGACAGTGAGATTTTACTCCAGGTTCAGAGAAATAGGATCAGAAGGTGTGGATGCGCTGTCAATCGAATGGAACTTCAGGGTAGCATACATCTTCCCACCAATACCACTCATTCAGAGAGTAATCACAAAAATCATGACATCTCCCGCAACGTTTATAGTGATCCTACCATGGTGGCCCAGGAGGCCGTGGTTCCCACAACTGCACAATCTCATGATAGAAGAACCTGTTATCCTGCCAGTATTTCTGGAGCTTGTGAAACAAGGGTTAGTCAACCATCCGGATCCTCACAAGCTAAGGCTAACGGCATGGAGGCTGAGGTCTCCAACCTATCAAAGAGGGGTTTTTCCGCACAAGGTGATTAATAACCTGATCAGAGCTCGAAAGATGACAATATCCAAAACATACCACAGGATATGGGGTATATTCCATGATTGGTGTAACAAGAATGGTCAGGATGCAGCCTCACCATCAATAGCGGTCATCTTGGACTTTTTGCAGACAGGCCTGGAAAAAGGCTTAGCTCTGAGCACTCCTAAAGTGCACATTTCGGCCATTAGTGCAGTACTAGATACAGACCTGGCTAACGATAGATATGTGAAACAATTTGTACAGGCATCTTCCAGGATTCGGCCTGCAATAAGAAAACCTATAGCAACATGGGACCTCACCCTAGTGCTAGAAAGGTTGACACAACATCCCTTTGAGCCATTGGAGAAGGCACAGTCCAAATTCCTTTCCTGGAAAACTATTTTCCTGGTCGCAATAACATCAGCCAGAAGGGTGTCGGAGATACAGGCCTTATGGAGTGAAGAGCCCTATCTATGCTTCCATCATGACAAAGTAGTCCTTAGGACAAACCCATCTTTTCTACCAAAGGTGGTTAAAAAATTACACCTCAACCAAGAGGTGGTATTACCGTCATTTTATGCTAATCCTTCTTCACCAGAAGAGAGGGCGCTTCACTCATTAGATCTGGTGAAAACTCTAACAATTTATCTGGACAGAACAAATTCCATAAGAAAATAATGACAACTGTTTATAATCCCGGAGGGGAGGAATAAGAGTGGCGCGGCCACCAAATCAACTTTGGCAAGATGGATTAGATGCTGCATACAGCAGGCCTATGTAAGCAGCAATAAAGAAATTCCGTTTGGAATCAACGCTTATTCTACCAGATCAGTGGCAACTTCCTGGGCGGAAGTCAGCAAAGCATCTATACAAGAACTTTGTAAAGCTGCAACCTGGTCTTCGATACACACGTTCACAAGATATTATAAAATTGACGTCACGGCCTCAGCAGATGTAAAGTTTGGCAGACGAGTTTTAAGTGCAATTGAATAAAAAAATTTTACCTGATAATTGTATTTCCTGGACTCCTGATGACAGCATAGCTTGTGGGCTCACAGGGAGTCAGCTTCTATCCTAGAACTCTGTAAGGCTTCCACTTGGTTATCTTTTCACACTTTTCTAAGTTTTACAGGCTGAATCTTATTGCCTCTGAAGACTAGATTTGGCAAAAGAGTTCTCAGTGCAGCCCTTTAGGCTCCGGGTGAAGGGTTTTTGTTTCCTTTCTCACTTGGTGTTTTTCTTGCCCCTCCCCCTTTTAGGGATAGCTTTGGCATGTCCCAATGTACTATACTGCCATCAAGGAGAAGGAAAAGGTAAATTATACCTGATAATTGTATTTCCTGGACTCATGATAACAGCATAGCTACTTTTCCTCCCGAATGTGTATTTTATTACGTGTATTCTTGTTTTTTTGTCGTTATAAGCTAGAGAAAGTGGAAAGACACTGAGCACCGGAGGAGGAGCCTATTTGTATGTCCGGTGGGTCTTTTCTTTTTCCTGGATTGGCTCCAGCCCCGTGGAACTTACCCATAGTGCTTTGCTTTCACCAGGAGTCCAGGAAATACAATTATCAGGTATAATTTACCTTTTCCTTCACCCACCTCCACAACTGTCTACACTATCAGGGTCTCCACCTCTTGTCTACCCATCAGCGTTGCTGACATTTCTCCTCCCGCCGCATCAACCTTCTCTTCGGAGTGGATAAAGAGACTGCATTCCACTGATCCCTAATCCGTGACATTACTTCATTGATCTTTAAACCACGGGACAACAAGACACTTTGCTTCCCTGTCCCCCAGTGTTTCCCTACGTTACAGTTAGTCCCAATCACACCAATCTCTATCTTCCGCACACCCCCTTATTATCCTCAGTACCCATCAACTCCCCACCTTTTATCCCTTTTAAGACAAATGCCTTATCACACGCCACTGCCATCCCCCCCACGCACAACAGTAACCCATACTTCCCTCTCCATATATACAACATAATTTACTTAAGGTCATCATCCAAGAAGGCAGCGCTACTTGCCTTGCTTTCCACCCTTTGACCTTGGATATGTATGCTTGGTGAATGACATTTTTGATCCACCTGGCTAGTGTGGATTTTGTTGCTGGTCCTCCCTTGTTTTGTCCTGTAGGTCTATGGTCATAAGAAACATTCTTTTTTAAAGGGCTGCTACTACCGTACGAACTGACTCCATCTTCAAGCATCTTATTAACAGATACTGATTTAGATTTCTGAGATCTATGATCACTCTGAAACTTCATGACTGAATTTGCACTGTGAAAATTTTAGCATAACAACTCTTCCCTTGCTATAATAGATCCCTTGCTGTACAAGAGGAATAGGAATGATTACCTTTTGTTTTATGAAGTCGTCCATGCTCTCTTTGAGTGCTCTGTTTGCCTCCTCTTCCAGTCATGGGGCCCTTGATTTCATAAAGAAGTCTTTCGGCGGTCGTGCTGTGAATTAGTGTATAACCGTTGGTCACAATCTTTCAGACCCACTGGTATGAAGTTGTTGATGTCCATCGGCTGGCAAATTCTCTGAGTCTCCCTCCTAGTGCCAACTTGGTATGAGTACTCTTTGTTCTGACGTGACATGGTTGGGGGATGAAAAATATTTCATATCTCTT